>OY755082.1:35017315-35189857 GCA_963576655.1 Gastrophysa polygoni
CCGTACGAGATGGAGCCGATAAGCTGGGAGCCCTCAAGGACAAGATACAGGAAGTCGTGCCAGATGTATCGACGTCACTCTTGACACGAAAAAAGTACTCCATATAAAGGACTTAGACGAGGTGACAATCATTAAAGAAATCAGAGAAGTTATCTCGAGACATATACCGGTGAAGCCAGAAGATATGGAAGTGAAAGCTCTACGACCCGCGTACGCAGACAAACAGAATGCTACAGTCTTTCTCAATGAGATAGATGCTCAAACAATTCTTGGCCTGGGAAGGAAAAGGATTGGCTGTAAGCAATGCAGAATTCTGGAGAGAATGAAGGAATTCAAATGTTTCAGGTGTTGGGGATATGGGCACACGAAAACACAATGCAACGGACCGGATAGGGAAAACCTTTGCCTGGAGGGACACATGGCACATGGAACACGGACACATGGCAACGAATTGCACTAACAACCCATACTGCATACACTGCAAACAAGAGGGACACCAATCAGGAAACCCAAAGTGTCAAAGAAATAGGGATGAGGGAAAACAGGGGACTCCTCAGCAGGTTACAAACACACAATAACATCAAGTTTCCACAGATCAACATATTCAGGAGACGACCATGTCATGATCTTGCTCTGGCAGTTGCGAAGCAGATTGACGCCGGAGTGATTCTCACGAACGAACCAAACCGCAACGCCCTCAAAGGTAGGAAAGACTGGGTGTATGATGATGACATGAACACGGCGATAAAGGTCCTAGACAGAGATATTACCATCGAGAAATATGGCTGGGGGCGCAGTTTTTCCTATATGGTGACGCCAGATTTCACTTTATATAATTGTTATGCCTCTCCAAACAACGAACTGGAGGATCTAGAGGACAAGCTCTGGGAAATTGGTCAACAGATGAGGGCGAACGGAGGAAAAGCATACATCGACGAATGGAGGGCCACCCTGAATCTCACGGTTATCAACTAAGGAGATATTCCAACATTCGTAAGAGGAGACAGCAAGTTACATATCGACATTACTTTGGCAACAGCCAGAATAGCGGCAGATATCGATAATTGGTAAATATCTCAAGAGGAATCGCTGAGTTACCATAGATATATTCTTTTCGAAGTCAAAATGGAGAGCCGTGAATCACCAGCTACCAGCAGCCACGAAAGCGTGCAACTGGACAGCACGGAAGGAGCTCTACAAACATCTCTGAAGGGACAGGAAATACCAAATCTGAAAACGGTAACCCAAAGGCCCAAGAAGAAAGCAAGTATCAAATTGTCCGTACCGGCCGACAAACACCGTACTCGCGGAAACGGATATTGAAAACAAACGTGCAGAATGTAATGGGACGAGGAGAAGACTGACTAGGGCAAGACGAAACGACAGATCTGTGAAACTTATTACACAGGAATATCGAATCTTGAGGAAACAACTTGAATCCATGATCAATGCATCGAAGAGAAGGCACTGGAAACAGCCATTGCAAACATAGATTTTCAAAAGAATAGACAACTAAGGTGATATCATAACGGCAATTCATCACAAACAATAAATTTCACGACGATCCCAAGGTAGGAATGATTGAATTGTTGATGATGGAGAAATGGTTTCGCAGCTCGTGGCCAACTGAATGGAAAACCGAGATAAAAAACTGCTCCAATCGGTTACCTACGTATGATTCGAATGGTGTTCTTGCTCTGCTGCCAAAACGGCTCATTTGCAGATATTCGTTTATATGAATGAAAATGCTTGTTTCGATCTCTATTATCACTCCTTGGAGTTTGTCAGAACCTTTCGAGTTATACTGTATGTATGTATGTAATGGATACATTTATTCATTCGAAATGCTATATAATATACTAAAATACTAATATACTTATACACTAATATACTAATATACTAATATGCTAATATACTAATATACTAATATACTTATATACTTATATACTAATATACTGATATTCTAATGAAAATTGAGATGAAAAAAATGCTGAATGGTGGAAAAAAAAGTGTAACAATAATGAGTGAATTCCATGTTGAATGATTCCTTGCAGTTTCAGTGATTCGTGGACTCTGAAGCTCCTGAGAAGATATTCTTATGATTTACTGAAAAAAATAACTCCTGAATAACGAGACGATTCCACATTATCTACTGGACTATTGAGCAGTTAACTCTGAGTAACAGTTGGGATATTTTCCACCGAATGGCTTCCACAACAATACTGGAACGTGTTCCACACTTTCTTATCGATGTTCATCAATAAGCGGCGTTTCTTCGTGGTTATATATATGTTTGCAAATCATTGTAGTGACTATCACGATCTTGTGATGACTCTAAAAAACAACTGTCCTGAAATCGGTGAGGAAAAAATATAGGAAGAATGTATTCAGGACGCTTACATTCTAAACATCGCTGCGAACAAATCCGTTAAAAATCACAGGTCCGTCTTTCACGACAACAAACGTCAGCCCTGAAGCCTACTGATTGAACACCTGGGAAACCAGTTGAGTTCAATGAAGAGCCATAGTGCGACGACACAGACAGAGTTGTCGATCGTTCCAAAATTATTCAAACCACACAAACGATATGACGTTCCAAAAGCTCCTGTCACTGAGCACATTAGGAGCAGAACGTGCTATCGTAAAGATCGAAAAGCTCTGCCCCATATACCTCGCAAAAAGGTTTCATAAAAAAATGACGTGGGGACCACTTCAGGAGGAGTGAAGTTGGATGACACATTTTTCGTGGAAGCTCGATAGATGGAGTTCTTTGAAGATGAAACTCACAAGACGAAAATGAATTGGGGATGCTATTACCACAAACCCTGTATAGAAAACCTGGAAATTCCGATTTCCAGAATGAGGAAGAGGAAAACAACGTATAATCATCACATGATCTATATTCGTCGAATCGCGGCAAGTAGATCGCAGATAATCATTCCTTTAATATCTCAGCAGAGCGGAAAGTCGATCATTTTCTAAATACGCTTTTCCAACCGAGCTATCAGATGAAGCGAGCCCACCGTTCGCTATCATACCGAATCGATGGTCGAATGGGTTTTTTGGCTGCAACAGTCTGTGATTGGACTGTCGAGTCCTCAATCAAACTGTCACTATAATCGACCTCACGATGCCAAACAAGGTGAACATTGACTCTCAACCAATTGGAACAACTCACACGGATTGATTGATGATTCGGTTAGTAACGTCGAAGTTTTGGTATAACCTCGCATTTTGCCAAATACAGTTTTTGCAGGTTTGAGGATGAATGCTAAATAGATAGGTTTGAATCAATAATGGTGAGTTCGACATAGGCAACGTTTGATTGGTTGGTACATATCCTGACTCACATCTTCAATCTGATAATTTTCTTCCAATTTCAATCTGAAATGTTTTTCCATTAACTTGGGGAACGGCCATAGTTACTCCTATATATGAAACTGGTAACAAAATGGATATAGAGAACTATAGAACAATATCAGTTATGTGTGCTCCAGCCAAGCTCTTTGAGCAGATTATCTATTCATATTTCTACCAGTATGTTGAAAATATGCTAGCACCAGAACAGCACGGTTTCGTGGCAAATAAATCGATTATCACCAATTAGTTAACCTTCACAAATCGTGCTCATGATACCATGGATCGCAATAGATACTCTTCACACAAATTTTCGTGAGGCATTTGATATAGTTGACCACAATGTCCTGCTGGGGGAGGTGAGCAAATATGGATTGTCAGATAATCTACTCGACTTAATCAAAAGCTATCCACAGAACAGAACTGTTATAGTGGAGCATAACTGGAATACAGCTAGAAAGTTTTGAACTCTGGAGCTCCACTGGGGCCACTCCTTTTCTTACTATTCATTGATGATATACCATTACTTTCGAGACACTCTCGATGCTTATTATTTGAAGATGATGTGGAAATTTTTGAATCTATACAAACTGTTAGAGATTCTGTTTTGCTGCAAAAAGTTTTGAACAGTCTGTCAGATTTGAATTCAGAGAACTAATCATATTTCAATATCAAAAAATGCTTCACGCTAACCGTGACCCGTCTGAAAGAACCCATTATCTTTGATTATATGATCGAAGAGGAAACTTCAAAGAGTTGTAATATGATAAAAGATTCAGGTAAAAATAATTCCTCTTTCTAACGAAATTATTTGTGGAGGTGACATCAATATTAATTTCTTCGACTTTGAGAGTAAAAGTACCGAAGCATTGAATAACTGTATTGATATTTTTAATTTGAAGCAAATTATAACTGAAAAAATGAAATAAATGCTTTGGATTATGGATGCAAGGATGTTTTTAATATTTCTGATCATCAACTCGTGTTTTCCACTCCAGATGTTAACATAAAAAATAGTATTAATAAAACATATGCTACAAGAAACTTAAAAAATATTGACAAGGACTTGCTAGAATATTTTCTATCAACTGCACCTTTCGAAGATGTATATCTACTGGATGATGCTAACAATAAAGTTATATGTTTCAATCAAATACTTCTGAATATATTGGATTCATTAGCGCCAGTGACTATTAGGAAAATGAGAAAACAAAGACCACCATGGCTTACTGATAATATAAAGCTTATGATGTCATTACGAGATAAAGTTTTCAAAAAATACAAGAGAACTAAAAACGAAAATCACTGGCAATATTATAAGGATCTCAAAAACTCAACTAATTCTTCTATAAATAATGAAAAGAAGGCATATTTGAAATATTGTGTGGAGAGATATGGAAATAATAGTAAATTAATGTGGAAAAACATAAAACAACTCAATATTACGTAGGAAACGATTAATTCTAAAAACTTACCTCCTGAAATGAATATACCAAATGAAATCAACAACAACTTCCTTATACACTCTGGTACTTCGAAACTAGTAGATAATGATTTGCTCTCATTTTATAACACTAATTCAAAAGCGAACTTTGTAGAACTAGTAGATAATGATTTGCTCTCATTTTATAACACTAATTCAAAAGCGAACTTTGAATCACAATTTTCATTTTCTCCTGTTGATGACAATGTTGTCTATAAACATTTAGTCGACATAAGGTCACGAGCAACTGGTGTTGATGGTCTACAGATTGAAATGCTACTTCTTTGCTGTCCGCAAATTTTGCACATTCTTACTCATATTTTTACCACATGTTTGAGACAAGGCATCTTTCCAGAAAAATGGAAGGTGTCAAAAGTGATACCACTCCCCAAAAAGTCAAATATTTTGAACATCAATGATCTGAGACCTATATCCATCTTACTAGTGTTATCCAAAGTGTTAGAAAAAATTATGAAATTCCAAATTAATTCACATATTCAGACATGAAATATAATACCGGTACACCAATCAGGTTTCAGAAACGGATATAGCTGTACTACCGCATTGTTAGATGTAACAGACGATATTTTTAGAGATATAGATGAAGGACACGCTGTAGCACTTATTTTATTGGACTATTCAAAAGCATTTGATACTATCAATCACTGTTTATTGTTGGAAATACTCAACTATATTGGTTTCTCAGGAAATGCAATCAATTTACTCTAGAGCTACCTTACTAATCGCGCACAATTCGTTGAAACTAGCAAAGGCAAGTCAGATATAAAAAACATTTACTGTGGTGTGCCTCAAGGCTCTATATTAGGACCTATACTATTTTCATTATATTCTTGTAATATTACTAGTTGCCTTGTTGGATGTAAAACATACAAGTATGCTGATGACACTCAGATCAAGTTCACCTTATCTCATACTGAAATAAATTTAACAAATCAGGTAATCAATTCAGAATTATCTAAGCTTGTTTCATGTTCGGAGAAACATCAACTTTCTATAAATCTCTCTAAGACTCAGGTTCTGATTCTTGGTAAAAATAAAACTCAAATTGAATTGGATATTGAAATTAAAATTGGTGGTAAAGATATATCATGTGTCAAAGTTGCAAGAAATTTGGGCTTAGAGTTGGATACAGATCTGCGTTTTGAATCTCACATAAATAAATGCGTGAAACGGTCTTTTGCTAATCTAAAAATGTTATTTCCCCATCGACATGTCTTAGAGAAATCCACCAAAACTCATCTCACTGATTCTTTGGTACTATCGCATTTCAATTATTGTGATGTTGTATATGGCCCTTGCCTTACAAATAACGAGATTAATCGCATTCAACGGGTTCAGAAATCATGTCTTCGGTACATTCATGGGATAAGGAAATATGAAAACATAACATACAAGTTGAAAGAAACAAAATGGCTCAATATGTCTGCAAGAAGAGAACTGCATACAGTAACTTTATGTCACAAAATATTATTATACAAAACACCTCCATATATTTTTGATAAAATAACCTCTAGATGTGATGTTCATAATGTGAACACTCGATTTAGGGGATCCATATCCCCACCTTTTCATCGAGCTTCCATATTTGAAAGGTCCTTTACCTACACAGTTTACCAGTTTTACAACCGGGTTCCTACAGATTTCAAAGCACTGTCAGCTACTAAATTCAGAAATAGTTACAGAAATATGCTATTTCAAGCAAATGATTGAATTGAAAAATGAGTAATTTTGCCATCTTCATTTTGTTTATTCACATGCGAGGTATATGCATTTTCCTTTATGCTAGTCTCCAGGATTGGCACTCGTATCAGTTTTACTGCCTGTCATTCCTGTTTTGCAGTATGATATATTTTGAAATGTTCATTACTGATTATTTCGTTATTTTCTGCTCATTCTGCAAATAAATATTATTATTATTATTATTATCATTATCATTACCTATAAACATTCTCTATCTTTTGCAGAACATGAGAACTATTACAAATTCAGAAAATCGACCGTTGGGATTCATGATCAGGCAAACCTCAAATTTCACTCAAATAGAAACCCTCAGAACTCTTCATCATAATACCAAACCAACCAAAACCTTCATCGTAAGACCAAATTGGAGTATGGTACTCACATTTGGTTGAATGAATACCCATCTACATCATCAATGCTGGAGAAAACTCAAAATGAATATCTGAGATATATTCACTACAAGAAGTACCACGTATATACAGATTACAACACGATAAGAATCACCTTAGAAATGAATTCGAGATTTCAAACTTAGAAGACGAGCAAAAAATCATAGTGTTGATTTTTCTGTTTGAAATCAGCTATAACAAAATCAATTCACCTGTAATTTCATCCCATATACGATTCAATCCACCACCAAGGAGGACACGCACTTTTGTTATGGTAAACATCCCGTCAATACACACGAAAACTCCTCTTTTATCCAAGTGTAGATTAGCAATTCACTCACTGATTTGAATTGGTCAGGTTCACAAAACATATTTCGTAGGATAGTGTTGAGATAAATCATTGTATTGTCATTTCAGTAATTATTGATAGGTTATTAATCAGTCCTTACAAGTAACCCGATATAATTACCCCTTTTTAGAATTAGATAACCTCACGAGTGTAAAGTAAAATTGTATTATTCATGTAAGTTAATCTTACAGATTTGTTTGGGTATGAATGAATAAATGAATGAATAGACGAATGAATAAATTACAACTCACCATCTGATCACAATCTGTCGAATAACATTTGATTAGATTGAGTGCAGTCATCAGAACCATAATATCTCAATCAATGATACTTCATGGTGGATCGTATCGAAGGATTTCGAAATATCTAGAAGTAAGAGCATGGCAAATTCTCCATCATCAAGTGCCTTGATAATATGACTGGTTACATCTACTGATGCTGACGAGGTACTATGATCAAAATTGAAACCAGATCGATTACAAGAAAAAATGTTATTCAATTTCCAGAATGGTGTTATTTGTGTTTGCATATTTCTTTCTATGATTCTCGATAGAGGACATAATATAGTCACTGGTTGAAGATCAGATATCTCAGTTGGATTTGAAACTATAGCAAGCTTTTTCCATTCTGTAGGAAATATATGAGTCAGGAAGCAACAAACTTGCAATGATTTTTTTTCTGAAAAAGGGCTACAGTATTTCAACATTGGTATAGATATATTGACTGTGCCATAGGCACCAGACTTCAAAAGATATACCATCTTGTAGATTTCATCAACCGATGATAGATTTCATGGAAATTTCATTGTCATATTGAATTCCTTATCATTGAAATTGGATCACGTTTCAACAAAATGCAAATCATTAGGATTATTGTTCATAGAGCAGAAGACATTTATTTTGTCTGGGTTACACAAATGTATAGGGATCGAATTTTTTTCACATCGAGATTCGCTTACGCTTGCCGAGTACTTTTATTTGAATTGAATGGTGTTCCAGACATGAGGTTCATATATGCCCTCCTCTCATTGCGTTCTGCATTCAGAAAAAAAATTCTCAATTTTTTTCAATGTGAAAAATCAACATCATTTTTGGATTTCCTGAATTTCCTCAATGCTTGCTCTCTCTTGCTGAAGATTCTCTCGATATTATCATTAATCCAAGGAGTTTTAGGTTCGGTGCCTCTAACTCTCCGAACTGGTGCATGACAGTCAAAAATCAAGAGTAGAAAGGTAGAAAAAATATGAACTTTCTGATCAATATCATTTTCTCTTAGAATTCCCATCCGATCAATGCTCTGTTCCGATCAATGCTCTAATTTTGAAGTCGACTCACACAATTTCACCAAACCCAAGTTGGTGATCAGATATAAAATAAGCATTCAATACTCCACTTCTGACAACCATATCACAGTTTGTAATGAAGATGGGTCCAAATAGTGTACTAGAATGTTGCGTAATTCTTGATGCATCTTCAATCAATTTTTCCAAGCCATATGCACCAAAGCAACGACTCATAGGATTTTCAGGATTCAATAAATCAACACTCATATCACCTTATACGATGATTTCATCATTTTTTGGTTCCACAGTTGGAATTATGGAATCATTTTTCTCCAGAGTTGTTCGAAATTGTTTACGAAATCCACGTCAATATCCATCAGAGAATACCTGATACTATTTCGAATATATGAACCAACCACACCACTCCTACCGTTACGATAAAATCACAAGAAATTGAAATTCCTTGTACTCATTAAATCTGTTGGCATTTCTGGAGACATCCATGTTTCCGTTATTCCAACTTTATCAGAATCATTACCTAATATCATATTCCAAAAAAAAACACAGTTAAAATAAATCCAATGTTCAAATGAGCCAGTTCGGTAGTGGTAGATAGAACGTGATTTTTTGAAAAAAACCTTCAGATAGTGTGATTCGTGCATCGTATGTATACAGTGTGAAACCGCCAAATGGAATGAATTTGATAACGAATAAATGAGAGCGTGTTGAGAAGAACGCTTGGACACGTCGATTCGTATTACCAGATGCGCACTTTTTTCAAGAAATATAATTATATAGGGTGTGTCATGTGACAGTGGCCGATACGAACTTTCTCATCTTGAATACAACCCCCTGTATATTATTAGTTTTTTGGATTCTTCAGGTAATTCTAGACATGATCCATGTACAATGTCCCATACTTTTCCTCAACTATTCCGGAAATATCAAGTGTTTTCAGATGAATTACAAAAATTAACATAAGAAAAAGAAAATGATTCCATTTCACGAATGATGTAGAAATAACGATAAAATGAAGTTTTCTATGTGAGAGATGTTCAAAATATTCGCCGCGAACGTCTCGGCAACATGCTAATCTGGTATAGAAATGTCTTCTAACGATACTCAACATCTCAGGCGTGACTGATCCACATAATCGTAAGCGTGATTCGACTTTTTGAGTCGTCTAAGTTGGATGGTTCAGTTTGGTGTACAATACTTCTGACATATACCCACAAAAATAAGTCTAATGACGTCAGATCTGGAGATCGTGCTGACCAATTGTGTTGAGAACGGGAGCAGATTCATTCCCAAAACGTCCACCAAGATGAGAAGAGGTTTCATTCTCATTGAATATATTTGTATTTCCAAATTTTGGGTTCGATATTGTTTATATAATTTAGTAAATTATCTAGTTCCATACGGTCATGTGGCCAAATAATGAAAATATCATCCACATATCTCCACCAAGTCTTTGTTTGTTTACTGAATTTTTTCACAATATTCTCTTCAAAATCTTCCATGAATATATCACTTAGAATAGGAGATAATGGTGAACCCATGGCCATACCATAATTTTCTAAATTATATAAACAAAATCGAACCACAATCAAATTCACTTTAGAAATCGAATGTAATAATCAATTACCATTTTTAGATGTCCTCATTAAAAAATCAGATAACATTTTGATAACAAGTGTATATCGTAAAAATACACACACCGACAGATACCTCAATTTCCAATAAAATCATTATACAAGTATAAAGAAAGGAATAATCAAATCACTTCATGATCGAGCCAAATCCATATCATCGAACCACCAAATTTTCAATGCCGAAATGAACCATATAAAAGATGTTCTACAACTCAAAACTTATCCGAAACATTTCATTGATAAAACAATACACCAAATTGAGAACAAATATACAGAATATAAAACAAACACAAAGACAACCATCATTGATAACAAATGTAATCCCATACATTCCCGGAATATCAGAAAAAATTAAACGTGTTGGTGACAAGTTTCGAGTGAAAACAGTGTTCAAGACAGAAAATACAATGAGATCGATTTTGACTCATACAAAACCGAAAAATGAAGAACAATCATCAAAAAATTGTATTTACAGTATACCATGTAATTGTGGAAAATATTATACCGGTGAAACCAGCAGGCCTCTATCAGTTAGGATGAAAGAGCATAAGAACAATATGAAGAGAAGATATACTGACAAATCAAAATTAGCTGAGCATATACTTACTGAAAATGGACAACATATGGCCGATTGGGGTAATATTGAGATCATAGGAAAAGAAGACAACAACCAAAAACGGAAAATCAAAGAGTCTGCTTGCATTCTCCTGAACGGAGACAATAATATTGCTTCTTGTTCAGTTGATATAGATAGAACTTGGCATCCACTTCTGAAATTTGAATATGAAAATGGAAAATTCGATATCAATTAATGAAAACACCTTGTAACCAGAATTCCTACGTCTGCCAAATTGTCACTTTTCAGTGTCAAAATCGAAAACATTGAGAAAATTTTACGAAGAGAAAAATATTTCAATTGTGTTGAGAACGGGAGCAGATTCGTTCCCGAAACGTCCACCAAGATAAGTAGAGGTTTTATTCTTATTAAATATATTTGTATTTCCAAATTTTTTCAAAAACAAGGTGTCACTGGTTAACTATTTTCATGATATCATTGTGTACAGTTAACGAAATTCAAACGACAACAGCACTGACACTGATCACTACTGTCATGCAGACATACAACAAGTTGCTAAGGCTATGAGTTTCATACGAAAATGAACAAAACTGTTATCGTATTTTTTCTCATTCCATATCAGTAAAAAGGATCGCATCGATTGTTCTTGCTCAACTCTCAATATTGAGAGCTGAATGGGAAATAGTTATCAATTAAAATTTTTGTAAAACATCTGAAAACACTCAATATTTCCGAAACAGAATTTTCTAAAGAATCTGAAGAAACAATAATATACAGGGGGTTGTATTTGAACTGAAAATGTTGATATCGGCCACTGTTACATGATACACTATATATAATTTTTCTCTTCTGAGAAATATGAGCATCTGAGAATACAAATCGACGGGTCAAAGCGTTTTTCCCGACACACTCTCATTCTCTCGTTATCGAATTTATTCCATTCGGCTGTTCCACACTGTATATCGGAACAAAACAAACAACGAAAGGAGTAACATTACAATGAGCTATAGAGATAACTCTGGGACCAGCGAAATTATAGCAAAACAAGTTTTGAAAACAAGTTGAAAACAAGTAAGTAACCATCTTCTGCGTATTCATAACAAATATAAGAACACACTTTCTTGGTCAGATTTCTTCCAAGACGTCAACTCAGTTACTCGGAGATAATTTTGTGTTGTGAGTCCATCAACTGTTTCTTCAGTCATTTTCGTAAACGATCAATATCTTCCGGGCAATTTTACTGTTTTCAACGGCTTCCTTAATTCCGAAAAATCATCGAAGTGAAAAACGAATGAAAATTCATGCACATCTGTCGAGGAAAACAAACCACTGATCATCAAACGTCAATCTGACGTCGGACATACCGCCAAATGAATTTCCCATTCCAGACCAGCCGATTCGTCTCACTAACCGAGCGCTTCTCACGAGAAAACGAATCCAGATTTTCACCGTTTCAGTGGACTTTCCACGTGAGAATCGCGTCGCTACTAACGGAACACTGCGCTGAGTTCCTGCAAGCTGCGTGCGACAAAAGTTGCGCGTCCAGCGGGATTCTTGGATTTGCGTCGATTTGTTTCCTTCCAGGATAGTATACAGGCTGTTACAAATACGATCATATGCATCGGGGTCTTGGAAACCGTCAAATATACAGCAAAGTTCGAATGGAGTCAGAGTTGAGTGATCAGAAGCCCAACAAATAGCCGGTAAGAAGTCTGAAAACTTCTGACTATTCCATGAGATATACAGAAGAAACAAAAATGTACGATTTTCTTTCAATTATTGATTCACTTCATTTAGAGACCAAGATGAAAAATAATCCAACATTGCCATTGGCACTCTCAATGACCTACAGGACACCGTATCAAATTAATGATATGATGTTTCTGCTATGGCAGAACACTGGCTTTATGAAAACTGAAAAAAAAAACAGCAATTGCCTTCTATTTCCATGGGACTGAATTGCCTCAGAAAATTCCAAATGTAGTGGAATTCCAAATTTAGATCACATTTACGCACTTGTAGGATAACATAAGGATATCATGTTCACTCATTCACATTCAACAACCACAAATCCATTCATACCCGAGTTTTGATCTCAATTTTCCTTGTGCGTTGATATTAGAAATGAGCTGCAAATCTGCAAGTTTGGTATTGATCACTCTAGACGCTCGAAACATGATTGTTTGAATTTGAAGAAGCAAATGCAGAGACACTTGATATTGCAAAAATAATAGTGAGTATCAATCGAGGTTTCATAACAATCATGATTCGAAAATATGAAAATATGAATACTGCACTAACTTCTTTTTTTTTTCTTTTCTTGATTCTAGATTGTTTGCCACGACAACACTATTTTCGAACAATTGAACATAGCGCAATGAGGATTATATATCATCCTTCCGTGAAATAAGTCTTACCAAAATGAGACAAGAAATGAGAACTGTTATGTGTACAATAGGTACTTCGTATTTTCAAATTTATGTCATTGGGAACTGTTGCGAAATCGAAGTGAATTCTTGATACGAACTCTTTCAAATACTGAGAGTATGAAAGGATGATCGTAGTTGAAGAGCTCTGAACCTCACCCAACCATGGAGTCAAATATTCCGTATTTGATGATCTGATGATAACATGATATGAAACCATAGACTGGGTCTAAAAAATCCATAGTGACTTTCTAACCATTTTACAGAGGTATGCACCCAAGGATATCCATGGAAAGTCCATCTGGCCAAATAGTTGCTGAATTCTTACGATAATAATGATAATGGGGCAGTCGCAGTTGTGCATACAAAATATTGAGGCATTTCCACTGTATAACTGTACAGGAAGAGAGAGTCCTTCCGGTATTCAAGTTTCACGAGACAACAGAGTATTCTTATTCCCTCCGACATTTTCTTCCATACGTGTGCGCGTATTCGCATGAATAATAATGGAATATGAAAACGACGACATCCACATCGTTGTATGCCACAAGCAAATGAGCGTTAGTCGCGGACATCATGTGTCTGCTTCATATCTGTGACCCAGACATGTTTTTCTACTCACATGAGGCAGTATTCCCTAAAGCTTCGAGGAACGATACATGAACACGACATTTCCTTCGATATCTTCATTTGATTCTTTGCCCTCAAAATGGTGAAGTATTATTCAACCAAATATCGAGCGAGCTCCTGACTGCTTTCTATTCATCATGTTCTCATCTGGAACGGAACATCTCTAGATCTGATGATGTATCATCTATTAGCTGGCATGCTCCTCCGAAGAGCCAGTTCATCAGCAGTATAAAATTCCATTCCATTCCGTGAAGTCAATAATTCGTTGACAATCCACTATTCCTCTACACTGGTATAGTTGATGATGGCATCCATGTCATTGACATATGTATATATTCATGTATCCATCTATAGATTCATTTAATTTTTTGTACTTGTTACCTAACAATAAAATCATTATTATTATTATTATTATTATTGATTATAATCATTCATTCTTCCAATCATCCATTCATTCATTCCTAGTCATTCATTATTATGATACTTTTTTTCTGATGGATAATCACACAAATCATATGAGAATAGTCAAATGGTCTTTTTCCATTTACGAATGAAAACGGTCTCATCATAGAGGAAATCGTGAAAAATCAATCACCAGTTGAATGGTGATATTCGCAATATTCCGAAGACAGGCTCCATGAAAAATTATGAAGATTAATTCAAAGAGTGAGATGATTGATTCAGTGGTGCTATTCACAATGTAGCCAACTTCAACTTTCTAATATACTGCGGGCAACTTTTCTTCAAACCGAAATTTCAGGATGAAAATAGAAACACGCATGTACTCAGAACAAATTTTATAGATTGGTGGGAAAGCAAGTGAATCGAATACGATTCGTTGTCAGATGAGTATTCAATGAAAATTCGGTGAATATTTTCAATACTGTGGATGAGGATATTATATCCAGGACACCAAGCTGTATATGCCTGGTCCAGTTTGAACGTCACAAATGGATCGGAAATGAATTCCTTTGCCTTGTTTTTACCTTGACGAGTTCTGATTGTATGATCAACCAAGATTAGTTTCACATCATAGATCAGGACGGACCATCAGTGTGGCGAACCGAAATAGCTTCTCTGCTATTGGAGATTTGAGGAGGAGTCTCAGGTTCATGAGAGGCATGTTTGAATATTAACATATATTATGCAATGTGACCAGAGAAAGCGTGGCGTATCGAACTTCTTGAACGAAACACCCTGTATATATATATATATATATATATATATATTTTCTGTGGACGACACTAAAGGGAAATCTATAATGTTCGAGGAAAATCATGTTAGCCAGCGGTAGAATTTTGGGAGAGAAGGAAGGTGTTGGAATTTTTCTTGAAAGTTTGGAGGTTGTAAGCATCAGGAAAGACTTCACTAGGCAAATAATTCCACAACTTTGTCGTTCTATTGATGGATGATGCTTGGTAAAGCGAAGTTCGACAGGTCTCGAGCCTGACAGTGTAAGGGTGACCAGCCTGAGCTCGTCTGGTTTGTCTACTAGGAATCGTGCGTGGTGGCATGATAGATGATATTTCCGTTGAGCACCGACCATGGAAGTACCTATAAAAAAGGCAGAGATCGCCGACCTTTCTACGATGATCTATATGATCTTGGTAAGTGTTGTATCATCGACTAGGCGAATAGCTCTCTTCTGAATTGGATCTGAGAGCTTTAGCGTATGTTTGGGGGCTGAGCTCCAAACATGTGAACAGTACTCCAGGACATGTCGAATTAAGCTTTGTAGATCATAAGCAGTTGCTGGGATGTGAAGTATCTCTTCGCATGGAATAGAGAACCAAGTTTTTGTGAAGCAGTTTTCGCAATGGACCTCACATGATCGTCCCATGAGGAAGCACTGTTGGTGGTGACACCCAGCTTGGATATTGACGACCTCATAAGAACATTGGTACCCGACATCATCAAATTGGGCATTGTGTGATCAGCCTCCTTGGTGAACATACAAGCTTGAGTTTTAGTTGCATTGAACTGTACTAGATTCTCAGATATTGAATATATATGGGTACACACTGGAGTAAGTGAGCGGAATTATTATATTGAATAGGTTGCAAAACTCAAATGTGGTATCACTTTTCATGAGTATAGAAGATTTCTTTTCTCTGAAATCGTCGATTACACTTGCGATCGTAGAGCCCGACTCAATTCATTACAAGACAATGTGAATTATCATGAATTTCATGAAATCATGGAATTCATAGAGAATGAAGATGATCATGATTCGGAATCGCGTCTGCCACTGCATCATAAGTGTTTCATGGAATATATTGTGGACTTGTTTTCTCACCGGATGCATGAATTACGATCCCTTGCTCGGATTTACTGATTTTCTAGCTGCTACATATTTTATTTACTCACGCATTTTTGTTACTTCCGATAAGGATCTCTGAATACGGCTCTGGCTTCATTCCAAATCGCTGAATCATCAATTTCGTAAACCAAATTCGTGCAACAGAGATTTGCAAATAGTTTACAAGCTCAAGAGTTTATGCCCCACTCATAATCCTCCCTCATTCGTTACCATCTCGAATAATAATTAGCCTGTATCAGATTTCAGGAGAGTTCGCCCACGCAGAGTATTTTCCTGCTGGTGAATGATTAACAGGAAGCAGAACGGAAAGAACATGTATAGGGGTGGGAATCGACAGACTCAAGCGTTTTTCTGCTAATTTCTCTTCTAAATTGGAAAAATTACCACATCGGTGAGAAAATCAATCTTCAAACAAAATGAAATTTTCACCCTTGAGGGGTCGATATTGTCAAAAAGAACGGAATACTTTCCACTTCTATGAACCTGGGAAAATTTTTGAGATATGCTTCGAATTGTTTGCAGAATGGAACCAATCATGATGCAGTACTAATTGAACCCATCTTGGAGAGTATATATTCTGAATAGGCATCGTTGTCGAACCGTTCAAAGACCAAGAGCCAGTAATGAAAATGGATGCCTCACATGTTGTCGATATCGCGGTAGTGCAAGAGCGAGCTCCTGATAATTATTGTTTATGATTGGTATTGGGGCAAGTACATCCAAGCATCGGAAAATACTTTTCACTAGGCAAAAAATTCTACAACTTTGCCGTTCTATTGATGAATGATGCTTGGTATAGTGATTTTCGACAAGTCTCGAGCCTGATAGTCTAGGAGTGACCAGCGTGAGTTCGTATGGGTTGCCTACTTGGAATCACTCGTGGTGGCATGATAGATGATTTTTCCTCCTTGCAGCTCTGGCCTCATTGGATGATATAGAGGCTCTAGAGAAAGAGGTCGAATGCTTTGGAGATATCCAATGCTACAGACAGACACTCCCAATGTTTCTCGATTGACACCTGCAACTTATGTATCACATCGACGAGCAGGTCTCTAGTTGACCTCTGGTGACGAAAGCCATATTGCCGGTTGTTCACGATTCTTGAGCTCTCCAGATATCGGATGAGCTCGATGTTGATTGCTCTCTTCATCTCTTTAGAGATCACAGACAGTAATTGCCATCGGTCTGTAGTTGTTAGGGAAGGCTCTCTTGCCCTCCTTTGAAATCGGTTGGATAGCTTTCTCCCAGTTGAAAGGAAATACGCCAAATTTGTTTGGAAGGGTGAAGGCGAAGAACTGGTGTTGAGCAGAACGTGTGTGAGTGTGCATTGACGAAAGATGATTTCTGGCCTGGCCTCGTGGATCCAAAGTAGAATTGTTGTGTGCTGTGTCTTATATATTGGCTTTCTCTTGTGGTGTCATATCGAATGTAATATCATCCTTTGTGAGGGGAGGAAATAAGCTAGAAGTGAAATTCCTCACGATTGCCTTGGCGAAGGTCCAAAATGAACGGGAATCATTTGGGCGCTTGATGAGCTTCGATCTTATTTTGGTGTTGTCTTTAGACTCATCTATCGTTTGATCGCATGTATTCCTAGCTTCAACACATTCAGCTCTAATTTTTGAGCATGAGTTTCTGCTTGCTTCAGAGCGACGACCCTAGAACAGGTTCTATTGAACCAGTGGTTGGTGATTTGGTGTCATGTGGTATGTAAGCTTTCATTTCCAGCATGATGTTCTCTGAAATCTCGCATTGCGTATGATCTTCAGATTCAAAACACTTTCTCCTTCAAGGGAACTCGGAGAGAACAAGCGAAGGCCATCTCAGTTTGCCTAATTGTGATGCCAAACAGTGCATGGGGGTGTTTGACTCGTTCATGGAGTGATGTAAGGACATATTGTGGAAATGATAGTGTGCTCTGAAATTCCTTGTGGTGCATGGACTTCAAATTCATACGGTTCCGAGTTGTTAATGAGGAAAAGGTCGAGCGTATTGGCATGATGATTGCTGATACTAGGGATCCGAGTGGGTTCATTTATCAGTTGCTCAAGACCATGAGAGACAGCGAAAGCCTCTGCCAGACGTCCTGCGTCATCCGTTATATTTGAGAATTCGAGCCAGGTGAAGTTGTGGACATTAAATTACCCCATGATGATTCTTCCAGCTGCTGGATGCTTCTGTTGGATGAATCGAGTTTTAGAGGAAAGGAATTCGAGGAGGACACCAGGAATTGGTTCGTTCGGTGATAGATGAAGGCAGCAGATGAACTTCGTCTGTTTGTGATTATCAATCTTGAGCCACATCACATCGAATTCCTTCGGTTCCAGTTTCTCCTCTCGATGGCATGAGAGATCATTTTTTGTGGAGAAGGTACATGTACGGAACGAATTGATATCGATAACATTTCATCAGTTGAGAGCTGATTCCAAGATTCAATGAGGCTGAAAATCAAGCAGGTGATAGTATTTCAAATACATTAGTTGGGGAACTGGCCCCTAAACCTGGTGATATGATGGAGGAAGGAATGGATGAATTATTCGAGAAACCTAATGATAAATCCAACATCAGTGTTAGGAAGTTGACATCTATGGTGAGAATTCTAGATGACAATAATGGTTGATTCATAGTCATGAAAGAAGAACTGGGTTTCTTGGAACAAAATTCTGAATGAAAAATATTGAGAATTATTGGTGATATGGAAGAACCGAACGGAAAACTGATGAAAAAAAAACTGATCTATAACGATTCGATGATGAAATGTACTTCTGGAGGAATCAGTGATATACCTCGTGTGGGTGAGATCACAAATTCTGATTCCAAACCCAGAGCTGCCGTTATCGGATTCGTCACCATGTCAGGGCGACATGAGGTTTACAAGGCGATTGAAGAAAATATTCATCAATGACAACTCGAGCATTAACGGTATAATCTTCAACAATCAATAACGTGACTGGTCTGGAGATTCATGGATAGAACTTATTGGGATCGAGAAACTCATTCGGTTAGTTCGGAAACCAATCTTTCGTTCTTTCTTTTCCTCTGTTCCTCTTCTTCAATCATCAGCTCCCTTCATTTTTCGAAAAATGCCATCTGACCCCAATGTATACTATCAGATCTTGTATACAAAACCTTCCAAATTCTTGGAAAAATGCTTGAATGATGACATTGATATTGTAGTGGCTGTAGAAACATGGTTGCAAGATACAACGCGTGATGAGGAAATTGTAGATACCGAAATGATTGATATTTCAAGAGCTGATAGAATCCACTGATAGCTGGTGGAAGTGCTCAAGGTTTATTGATGGCATTGTAAAGAGAATATGAAATATTAGATTTTGCGAAATACTGCGGACACTTTGAAGTTCTATTTGTACAATCTGCGAGATTTCATAGATATCAATTCAATCAAATCATTCAGTGACATACAAAACAGGAATAGATAATAATGAGATTCGATCATTGCATCTGGAAGTGACTTCAATACTTGTAGAGTAAACAGAGATAACTTCTCGTAACTGAAGATGTATATCATCCTGCTATTACTCTGACTCAGACTCTGAAAAAATACAAAAAAATATGAAATATGATATGAATCAATGTAAAAATGATTTCCAGGAGGCTGATTTTCTCACGTTGAGTATACAGGGTGTAACAGAAGTAAGTGGAAATATTCAAGTGACGTATTTCTGAGACAATTTCAAGAAGGAAAGTCTTCATAAACTTGTGTCATTGATATGAAATCATAATTTCGTATCAATTTTCTACAGGGCACTGCGTACGCTGTCATTATTTATTCCAAATTCTCCCAACATTTTTGACAGTGAATTTCTGGTACTTTTTATGAATGAACCTCATTCCCACTCCTTTTCCGAGTGAAAAAGGTACACTTCTACACAGGTACACGCTTCTATATCGATGAATGTTACTTAGCTCCTAGGGCGCTCAGTGAAGTTGCTGAGAACATTACAAAAACTAAGTATGTGGTAGGTCTCGTTGAAATGAACTATCTTCCTATTGAATGTTCATCGAAAAATTATTTACAGATACATTATAGATACAGGGTTGGTTTTCGTCATAAGCTATTCGCAACTGCTTTCATTTTCATCAAACTCTATACTTAGTATACCCGGACAGACTCCTTCTGAACTGAGCCATATCGAATTGCTCAATCAATTCGAATTGAAAAGAATTGTCAGATTGAATAATCCAATCAGAAAGTTGCGAAATTTTGGAGTTTGTAAAAAGAAACAAATCGGAAAAATACTATGTTATCTATTAGGCCATTGAAAATATAAAAATTAAACGGAACAACTATCACAACAATTGTTCAAAGTGACGACCCCCAACAGTGATACAAGCTTCTGCTCTCCTCATCAAAGAATTCTGCACCAGTTGAAAAAGGCCAGGAGTGTTTCTTATCGTTTCGCAGCAGCCAGGATGCGATCCCCCGAAATTTCCTCGTCTCCAATGAACTAGTAAATTAAGGTGTCCCCAGAAGAGAAAATCGACGGGATTGAGGTCTGGTGACCTCAGGGGCCAATGCTGAGTGCCTCCTTTTCCTATCCATCGTAGGGGATATGCTACGTCTAAGAAATCTCTTGCTATGAGACTGATATGAGCAGGAGCTCCATCGTGCATGAACTGAGAGTGGTATCGGTGACCAATTTGAACATCTTCCATGAGCTAGGGCAG
Organism: Gastrophysa polygoni; assembly: GCA_963576655.1. Taxonomy (NCBI): domain Eukaryota; kingdom Metazoa; phylum Arthropoda; class Insecta; order Coleoptera; family Chrysomelidae; genus Gastrophysa; species Gastrophysa polygoni. The sequence goes on from OY755082.1 coordinate 35,038,234, forward strand.
CTCGTGTTCCAGAAAAAACTGCTGTTCCTTTGAAATTCTATAAATGGTCATGTGACTCACATTCAATGTCGGACTGATTTTTCATGTACTTGTCTCTGGATGTTCAATAATTCCTCCGAGAGCCGCCTCCTCTAATTCCACAGTTCTTGTAGTTCGTGGCCGTACTCCTGCAGAATTGCTTTCAAAGCTCACAGATTCGGAAAGTCGCCGAAAAAGAATCGTGAATGTCGCTTCAACCTCGGTTGAATTTCCGTCAGCCAAGCCGTATACAAAAACCATATTGGCTATTTCATCATTCGTAAAATCGAGCAAGGTACCAAAAATCCACTCCATGAACTCCAAACTGTGAATTCGTCAATCGATAGTTGGAAATGTGACAGCAAACTCCTATTTCAATAAGCAAACGTTCATAGCCTACTTGATTCAATTAGCCAAATTCGCAAGCGGAGAGTGACAAAAATTATTGGAATCGGATTCTGGCTATACTAATTAGGCAGTTTGATAATGCTTCCTCCAGAAGAAGTCTGTCCGGGTGTACTGAGTATAAAGTTTGATGAAATTTAAAGCAGTTGCAAATAACCATGTTTTGAAAAATTTCAACTATCTGTATCTCGAAAACGGATAATTTTTTAATGAAAATTTCATAGGAAGGTAGTTCATCTTGAGGAGACCTACCACATACTTGGTTTTTGTAATGTTCTCAGTAACTTCAGCTCAGCAACTGACAACTCAGTAACATGCATCGATATAGAAAATTGTAAATATCTCGAGAATGATCACCTCCAGCGTTGTTGAGGATGTGTACCTTTCTTACTTGGAAAAGGTGTGGGAATGAGGTACATATGTATATGTTACATGAAAATTAATACGAAACTATGATTTCTCACGTCAAAAAACCAGTACCGAATTCCATGCGAATAACTCATTCTTTGCAGAAGTTATGTTCAAAAAGCTTCAAAAATGTTCGAATCAGGTAGTGAGATAGATTCAGAAAATTTTATACATGTGTAATGTCCTACACATTGTGATCTGTCCTAGTTGAATTTGAATATAAGATAGATAGTCGTACTCTAGATATACCACCTAATTTCAAAGATCATCTTGGAGTAACCTTCGAGCCAGAGCTGTGTTTCGCATACCATGTAGACGATATCAATTCAGTAACCTTGTCATCAACGGGAGACTAAGGTGCATCAAGTGGTGGTAGTAGGTTTCATTTTTTTTCAACATGGGATGTGACTGAGATGCAGAATCCAAATTTTCGACCCAAGTTTCCAAACTTGAAATTTTTGGCTAATTTTTCTGTATTATCCAATGCAATTGCCTTCATATCTCCAATAACCCATCTGATATGAGTCACTGAGGTTAACATTCAGGCGATTTAGCATTTCGTAGGGGTGAGTGATTATCGAAAATGAAGTACAAAATTATTTCAACAATTTCTTACATTCGGAGAAATTATGAATGGAATGAATGCATGTGTAAAAAAAATATGGATCGAAGGTGTTCCCTAGTCAACGCGGTATCAGAGTTAATTTGCATCCCCATCAATCATCAATTACCTCTTTTTCGAATATCTTTCCTGGCAGCTGATTTTCTATTCAATCGACAAGTTTTTCATCTCCTCAAGTAGAGTCAACTGTCGAGAGCTCGCTATATTAATCCATATGGTGTATTTGTGGCATAATAGAAGCTGGATTTTCCCCCGCTTGTCTTTGTTCTCTCGTGTTAGTCACCCAGTTTTAGCCATTGTCATTTCCTCAGCATGGCGAAAGACAAAAGATGCTCTCAGAGGCATGTCGGATCCTGCTGAAGGTCGAACTCGATCACTTCCAATGGAATGATAGAAGATCAGGCCAAAATGATGTTTGTATTGATTAAATGTCAGATCCTAAAATGCTCACACTAGTCTGAATCAATGTATCGATTCACTATCAGATTTTCTTAACTGTGTTCTCAATAACATCACGTTATTTTCACCGAAGAGGAGCATCTGTCTACTAGATAGTTATCGTTAGACTACAGTGGGAATTTCGATAATTTCGAATCGGTTGGTTTCATGTAGAGAGCTCGAGTAAGGACTTATTCAACTGATAGGACTCAATGCGTCAGCCTGGATGGTGACCCGAACGCACGTGGACAAGGTAGTTTATAGTTCCTTGTATGGATTTACGAAGTTCTGTGTTATGACTGTGTTATGACCACTACTTTTTGCTGCATTACGCAGATGATACTCAGTGTTTGTTGTTGTATGATTGGTCGCACTGCCACAAAACAATATGTCCCTCAAGAAACTATTCTTGCTGATCACTAGATGCTCCACCGCGATGTTCACACGGAGTTTTCTCTACGACTGAACTCCACAATGTAATGCCGAATGGAATGAAAAATTCGAGTCTCAAACGGGTTGGGTTTGAGCTTCAGAAGATGAACGCCGCCTATTCATCTTTGATACAAGATATTATTCAATTCTTGTTTTCGAACGATCTGTGACCTTCATTACTATCATAATTCATCACTATCATAATTACTTTCATCATTATCATGTTTCTCAGATTCAATGATATTTCTCATTCCGAATGACGGATTTCTGAAACGTCTGAGCCCACTCTCTGGGTGATCTTGTATATTGAAACCCTCTAGAATTCACCAATTCAATTTCACAAATCATCATTTCGAAATCACCGTACTGTATTTCACCAGTAAAAAAAATACCCATAAATGTCTTTGCAGTCCAACAATCGTTTGTGTATTCAACGAGACGCATCTCTGTTTTGTTCAATATCCTCTCGAACAGATGCGTCAATCGTAATATTTCACGCTGAGCTGAAAGAAACAACAATATCTATTCCAGAATTCTGAATCTCTTTCGCCGAAAAATTCTTGCTGATACTTCGACACAAACTCTCGGTTCTCCTACAATAGGATTATTTTGCATATGTATGAGTTTTTGAATGTTTCATGACGTCGGCGGATGGTGAACAAACACAAGTGGATTTCATCAGTTATTTACACACCAAATAAGATTATGTGATTTTAGTTGTATCGTTCTTCTTTTTCTCATCCAAGTCATGATCGATTCAAAATATTCGCGTTGTAGAGTTTATGTTACGGAATATATTGAAAGAGAATGCGAAATGAATGAAAGGGGAATCATGAGGAAACGTTAGCGCTAAAGATGTTTTTTTCAATTATGTGTGGGAAGAGCACTTTTCAACATATGATGGGTTGTATGAGGACATCAACGTGAAAGTGAGAACCGACTAATCATCAGCTCATCAGCCTTCAAGAGGAAATATTGAAAATATTCATCGGGGTAAACTTTCAGATCATGAGAGTGTCCAAATCAATCTATATGAATGAGTATGGTGGTACCATACAGGAATGATGAGTCACACAAGATACATGTCACAATTTCATACCAATATACTTCCTCCATTGATATACAGTATGTCGCTGCAATATCTGTACGAAATGATATCACAGACTATGGAGACCAAAATAAAGATATTGAACTGAACTGTTTAATATTCCTCCATCCATTATGCAACTTTGAGTCCTATTGACGATTTGTGATATTACTCTTGGTGAGCCAGTTGACTGACAAAATTCAATTCAATTGATGAAAACTAGAATCGATATAAAAAACAAGTTATATGGAACATCATAATGAATTACAGGAAGAAAGTGGTTGAATGCACAAAAACTGTAACAGTATTAAGTATCTATTTTTTTTCAATACTGGATGCTCACTATATCACTGTTTTTTTCTAATAATTCATGAATGAAAAGACAAAGCACCTTCCAATTCGAAATCCATGGAGGATTTCTGTCTGGAATAATGGCCGGTAGATATCGATATGAATTTCTCATGAGAATGAAGTGAGTACTAACATACGATAATTGATTAAATCTGAGACAAAAATTTCCAATCGAGTCAGGATAAATGTCTACAACCTTCAGAACGACAGATAGTTAGGTTATGAATGATGAAACAGCACTAAGATATGGTAATTGATATGATTAGTTTTTGCATTTACTTTTTGCATTTTGGATAGTCCGAAAATTTCTATTTTCCACACTAGTGAACAAAATGAATAACTCCGCAATGTTGATTGAAAGAAGTTGCATGAAAATTTGGCAGATCAATTTTTTCATATTGACGAGATCAAAAACTATGGAAATATGTAATGAAAAGCTTTCTTCTGAATCGATCAGAGGGGAGACGACGATGAACCTTCATTTCAACATATCTCTCAAGAATATTAATTGAGAAAAGGATGAGAACGATTTTGCAGATCTCAGGTATTTTCAATTTTTTGGGCATCAAGTTGTAGAAGAAAAAACTAAATATGCACCTCTAGCACCAACACAACCAAACCACACCATAATGGATCAAATGATAGGAGAAATGAAAACAAAACAAAGTATCTATTGATTTTTTCATTCAATTATGACCGGGGTCCCCTAAGACTCCATTATACCAATTACGTTTCAAGAAACTTGCGTGGCATGAAGGGTTGATTCCGCAGACGACATTGGATTGTTGGAAGCATGTAGCCAAGACAATGAATTCAAGATGGCAGAGGCTTTTCCCCATCTCGAACTTCTTGAGAAACTTCAGATATCAAGTAGGATATTTTTTTTCAACATTTCGCAGACATTTCCGGTTTGTTGAGAGAACATGATATGTGATATGTATTTAGGAAACAAAAAAACCATGCTCTCTGAAAATGTGAAGATGCATAAGGAATTTTCATGAAATGAACATAGTGAAAAATGTCTTGTTTTCTTCCGGTAGAGCCGGATGTTTCATCGTCGAGGTGAATCTCTCTCTGCCTTTTTCATGGATACTTCCACGGTCGGTGCTCAACGGAAATATCATCTATCATGCCACCACGTGGGACTCCTAGTAGATTAACCAGACAAGCTTAGTCTGGTCACCTCTACACTGTCAGGCTCGAGACCTGTCGAACTTCGCTTTACCAAGCATCATTCATCAATAGAACGGCAAAGTTGTGGAATTCGTGCCCACTGAAGTCTTTCCTGATGCTTACAACCTCCAAACTTTCAAGAAAAATTCCAACTTCCTTCTTTCCCGGAATTCCACCACTGGCTAACACGATGTTCCTCGAACTTTATAGGTTTCCCTTTCTTGTTGTCAACAGATGAAAAAAATCTCTCAGAATGGATTCGTAAGATAACAAAATCGACTAGCCTAACCGGTCTGTAGTTTCGAAGACATAAGTGATCGAAATGAATCAAAATACATGGTCATTTTTCAGCTTTTGATGGGATTTTCTCTCCTCGTTTCTGAAGAATAGAGTAGAAGTTATTAAGAATTATTGCAATATATTTGTAGTAAGGACAGATTTAGGATCTGTCCCAAAATGTCACTGCGCTTGAAATTAAACCTTTAGATACCTAAAAGAGAAATTCTCTATTGGTCAGTGACACCTTGTTTTTGAAAAAATTTGGAAATACAAATATATTCAATAATAATAAAACCTCTACTTATCTTGGTGGACGTTTCGGGAACGAATCTGCTCCCGTTCTCAACACGATTGAAATATTTTTCTTCGTAAACTTTTTTCGATGTTTCCGATTTTGACACTGAAAAGTGACAATTTGGCAGACGGAGGAATTCTGGTTACAAGGTGTTCTCATTAATTGATATCGAATTTTCCATTTTCATATTCAAGTTTCAGAAGTGGATGCCAAGTTCTATCTATATCAACTGAACAAGAAGCAATATTATTGTCTCCGTTCAGGAGAATGCAAGCAGACTCTTTGATTTTCCGTTTTTGGTTGTTGTCTTCTTTTCCTATGATCTTAATATTACTCCAATCGGCCATATGTGGTCCATTCTCAGTAAGGACATACTCAGCTAATTTTGACTTGTCAGTATATCTTCTCTTTATATTGTTCTTATGCTCTTTCATCCTTACTGATAGAGGCCTGCTGGTTTCACCGGTATAATATTTTCCACAAACACATTGCATTCTCCTGAACGGAGACAATAATATTGCTTCTTGTTCAGTTGATATAGATAGAACTTGGCATCCACTTCTGAAACTTGAATATGAAAATGGAAAATTCGATATCAATTAATGAAAACACCTTGTAACCAGAATTCCTCCGTCTGCCAAATTGTCACTTCTCAGTGTCAAAATCGGAAACATCGAAAAAAGTTTACGAAGAAAAATATTTCAATTGTGTTGAGAACGGGAGCAGATTCGTTCCCGAAACGTCCACCAAGATAAGTACAGGTTTTATTATTATTGAATATATTTGTATTTCCAATTTTTTTCAAAAACAAGGTGTCACTGACCAATAGAGAATTTCTCTTTTAGGTATCTAAAGGTTTAATTTCAAGCGCAGTGACATTTTGGGACAGATCCTAAATCTGTCCTTACTACAAATATATTGCAATAATTTTTAATAACTTCTACTCTATTTTTCAGAAACGAGGAGAGAAAATCCCATCAAAAGCTGAAAAATGAATGTACCACCTCCTCGAAGAACTTACAGACAGTATTTAAAATACATGGTCATTTGCTATTTCTTCAATATCAGTGGGCGAGAAAAGGGAGGATGAGCAAAAGCGTTCAGCTAATTTGATTAACTAATGAGATCGTCAATTACAAATTACAATATCATTTCTCATTACATCGTAATCCCGTCAATAATTATTTCCTCTCATACGCGAAACGTGATTAAGCTCTACTAATGAATTATTTTCTTGGTGGAAAATAATTGGTGCTGGATTTGTTATTAACATACAACGTGATGGAATGATATTTATGTGCCGAAAAGGCGAAAAACTGAATAATCACATGCTGCCAGGCATACAGGGGTTGATTATTTCCACACGACTGGATTACCGATATGATACAGCAGGCGCAGCTTCCCAGCCAAGCGAGACATGGAATCTCGAGACCAGTGTTGCCAATTCCCAAGTCATCTATTATTTCTTCTAACAGAGCAACAGTTCCTCCCAAACAATTCATCGTAGTATCAAATGAATCAACGTATCTGGAAGTTGTCGGTAGCAGTTATTTCAAAGGAAAAATAAAAGAGGTATAGTTTCCTCAGCCCTCTTCCAAGTTCCACGCTCTAGAAGTCTCGACCAACTGCCTAGCTTCTGGAATAATTCCATCCTGTACACTCTCGAATATTTGTTCTCCTGCGTTACATTGTAATCCTAAATAATCAAATGCAAATGGAACATTCAATACCAATCACTGAGAAAACAACTGCTAAGTAGCCAGAATTCCTTCGTCTGCCAACTTGTCACTTCCCAGTGTCAAAAGAACGAAACATTTGAAAATTTTGCAAAGAAAGATATACGAATTGTGTTGAAAACGGCAGCAGATTCGTATTGAGCTTTGGTTTTATTGAAAATATATTTATTGAAAATGATATGTCCCAGACAAATAAACAATTTTTCTTTTCGGTGCAGTGACCTTTTGGGGTAGAATACAATCCTGTCCTCACCACAAATATATTGGAATGATTGTGATAACTTCTGTTTCATTTTTCAGAAGCGAGAAGAGGAAATTCCAACTACTGAATCTCAAGAACTAAAGAATGCATGTACCATCTCCTCGAATGTCGTACAGACAGTATTTTTCCAATCAAGAATGGTGCGGAAAGCTAAGAGCTGTCAATTGATATTAGGATATTCCTACGTCAATTTCGTCATCCTGTGACTGATTTACTACAAGGCGATCAACGTCTGCAACGAAAGCATCGAAATATTTGGCAATTATCGTCACGCCATGATCGAGACGTATTTTTCGACAATTTGGGGTACAACCTAATGATTGATTGAGAGAAACTGATTCAGAAATAGTCAATTTGACCATTTTCGGTGCGAGAGTGATGAGAATCGTGTATTCTTATCGGAATAAATAAATTCTTGTTCATCTGCCGTAGCTCGTTTGAGAAATGAATAGACACCTAGAGGACAAGATGATTCTTTATGTTTCCATTCAAATGTTCATGAAATTATTGATTCATGCAATAGACAGTGACATGTGATATTCTTCATTACCAAGGTGTATATTACATTGTTTCAACCACCAGAAATATATTTCATGGTTCTATGTAACTCAAATGTCACTAGTATTGAAGTGGAAATATTCATATTTCACTGTTCGAAAGGTTGATAGCAGTTGCGCTCTCTTTTTTTCTCACCGCAACATAGGGGTAACTCTGCCAACTCTACATCGTACCTGTCAATAACCCTGCAGTTGGCTGTTGTTCTGAAGTTCTGTGTTCTGTGTGTGTCCTGCGGAATGGTACTCTCCATTCCATCATATCATGACAGTGATGAGGAATCAGATTGATAGTTTTAGGTGGCTTCGTTTTTGTGAAATGTGAAGAACCACCTACGTGGATAAAAGTCCGTTCACGACTTGAAAAGGATTAGATAATGGCAGATTTCTTAACTGATGATGGAAAAAAGTGTCTCAAACCTAGGTGGAATGTGATTTTGATTGGATTGCTTGATTTGTTAACTGTGACTCATATAGTATCTGATGTTATTTATATTCAATTCTGTATTATTATATATTAGACTGTGGAATGATTATCATTGTGAGAATATTATCATTATTATCACAAATTTTCGATGGACTTGAATTGGGATTCATTATTGAATATTCTTCATAGCTCATATCAAGTCTCACAATTCAACTCCAATCATTCTAGGAAGAGGTATGAGCGAACATCAATTTCCACTGGGGATCTATACTTCTGACTTCACAAGTGCACTCAATTCATTCATATCGACAACGCTGTACTACATTTCACGTGTTCTAATCTAACTAGACTAATCCAGAGGAGCATAACGTGTAACACTTCTATAAATTACATTCAAATTGGCCTAGCGTAGTTGTGGGGAATTCGTCGATATTGTTGGAAAGCAAGACACAGAGGAATATCTAATTAGCTGCATACGTATTAATAATAAATTGATGTTCATATTGTTACACTCTGAAGTTGTGGTGCAAGATTTCTTGAGAAGGTGAGTTGAGCAGACTGAAGAATGATTGAGAAGAATTAGTTGGCTTTTTTACCGCGAGTCAATTTGTTCTGAGACGATTTGAATGAATGGAGATGCACAGGAAATCGCCATTGGTATGAATTCACTCCTCAAATGATGTTCTCATATGGAAAAAATAATGTAACGGCATCATTCATTCTGCTGAAAATGCTTCAAATTCAAATCACAGGACTTTCTAAGAACCCATTCAAACTGGTGACATAATTATCTTGCCTAGGTATTCGGCACCTCCTTATTATTTATAATGAACCAGGATAGTTGATTGTTGTACTATTCAGCAATACTCAAACATAGCACAATTAGGCCGATATTAGTAATAACCGAACAAAGTACGACTGCACTTACACCTCAGCATAATCGATTATTACAATCATTGGGAAACCGTCTCTGAGTGAACGTTCAATTCATCACTAACAAAATCAACACTACATTATCTGAACGCTGCCAAAAAATTCCACGAGTCAAAAATCGATACTGAAATATGCGATGGCTTATATTTTATATTATAGACACATGAGAGAGTGAATAGTTGTTTTCATGTTGCTGTCACAGATAAATATGAATGATAAACAGGTAACTGTAGATGATTCAATTCTGATTGAATAATTAGAAATTTCACACTGGAACAATCTTGTCAGTAGGAACATTAACACTGCAAAAAGACGGATATTGGAGATAAATTATATGAGCTTCTAGCACGATTATTTTGCGAATATTTTTCACAACATCAACATGCGTACAAGCTGCGACGATATCGATAAAGTGAAGCTCACATTGAAATGGTCCTTCCCTTCTTTGAGAGGAAACTTCGATATCCACTGACGGAAACTATTTTTTGTTTCGAAAATGTTGGAATATATGGAAATATCTACGTAAGATGTTCACTCATTATAGTGCATCAATGCGTGTGATGAACCAACCTGTTTAATGATATCTCATATTCTCGAAGATAAATTAAGAAATTTTGTCAACTTTTCGAAACCACGAAATTGAAGATAAGGTTTTTGTCTTTTGTGTTTGTTCCAAATGACGCTTCTAGCCAGTCGAGATCATACAAGAGTATTGTTGTGAGCAATCTTTATCTCTGTAGAGGAGTGAAAAGTTTGAGACTAGCAGATTGGGTTCGTTCATTGAGACAGACATTGTTTTCACCGGAATTGTTGATTTTATCATTGTCATCATTGAACATACGATTGGTAATAAAAAAACTTCGCGGCCAGATCGACCAATATAACATGCATAATAGTTCAAATTTGAACAACTTGAAGTCGATGAACACTAGGGAGAATTCACGAGGTATACAAAATTGTCGAGATCATCCAGGATATCATCAAAAGGTACCAACATGTCATGAGCTGTTTATCAGACAATCTCACTCTTTTGGATTCCCGAAAATGTTTCGACCTTTCCGAACTTCTTTTCTTTCTTGAAATGTTCTATTCTTGCCGACTCTAACGTCTTCCTGTAGCCACGCTCGAATTAGACTATGTAGAACTTGCACTGGATTCTCTTGTAGAACCACAAGAAGTTGATGAACAAGGGCTTCGTTATCGTTCATTTCAGCAACTATACAGTTTCACTATGATATTTTTTCACTCCTCAAGCGGTCCTCTGTCCATACTGCTGAGATATAAGATTATGGTTATTGAAACACTATCCAAAGTTTATTAGTGCATTCACAATGTGTGCTCTGCAGAAGATGAACGATCAATGATCTATTTCCTCAAACTGTCATCTTATTCATCATGTCACGTCACCAACTGAGTCATATCCTACTTTTTTTTGAAACCTCTATTCTTCAAAATGAATTACAGAATCATCACATAACATACATGTCTAATCTAACCTATAAATATAGATATACTCATATATATACATGTATACTACATATCAACGTTATCACAGCACGATTGATCAGGTTATTCTCATATCATATATATACATATTCATCACCATCAAGATGATACCGAGGTATAACTAAATAAGTGTGAGACATTCGAGGGGGTGATTTCTCATCGAAAAAAAGATATCTTCTGAAGAGGGCCTTAGCTCTCTTTTCGAATACACCAAACCACTGATGAATGAAACTTCCATTATATGTTGCTTTCTTCTTGAGATTTATTATTTCTAGTCGAGTTTTTCTACAATTTCCTCGGAGGAGCAAGAACGTGACTCGTATGTGAGACTCTATCATTCGAATTCAGTTGGAAATTCACAATAACTGCTTTTCGGCCAGAGAAAGCTACTGGTTTCATTTCGCATCTGGTAATCATGCTTTCATGATTCTTAATGTAAATTCTGTCTATCCTGGATGCAATATCTTCTCTGATATAGGTATATTCAATTTCATTTTCTCATGTATCTATCAATTCCAAACCTTGTACTAATTCCGACATACTTCGATAGGTTAGCGTGTGTTACCGTGCATGGTGAATGCAAGTGCATGGTGCATGGTGATCGGTTTGAGGAAATGTGTTCCTCTCATTATAGTTCAGAGATCCGGATGGGGCGTATAGATCCACATATCTGATGTTATTATCTGTGGCATCTTCCTTCTGAGGAACACAGGACGTCCTTGATATCGAAACCATTTCTGAAAATCATTCCAGTACCTCTTTGCGCATTCCAAATATTGCTCATCATAGAATATCCAAATGCTTTGCTCAATGATTCTTTATTCAATTCTTGAACAGAAACTAAATCAATATAAAACTTCTTGATGAAATCAAACAGAAGACTTTGTTTCTCTGAGTTTTTCAATCCGTTACAATTGATAGTCGTAATTGTGTTTATATGAATTATTTAGTCTCGAGAAGGTGGGGTGAACTGTTCATGTATATCTGATAGAATTATTCATATATTTATATATTGAACGGGCACTATTTGAATCAATCTGGATTCAACAAAATTCATCAACCACGGAAAAGAAGAAACAAGAAAATATTGTGTATCACATACACACGATTCCTCAAATCTCTTATTAGACCTTCTGTATAACTTTCCTTCATCACCAGTGATCTCCTCAAATTTTTCGATGTTCTTGTAGCCTTTCGCAATGTTTGTCGAAAGTTTGATGGTCAATTTCGGTACTTTCCTTCCTTCTTCAGAGCTCGTTGTTTCGATTTCCTGTCGTTTCTTCTTCTTCATTCCAAAACTCCTTGTCCTTACTTCCTGCCACATCATTCGTGTTGGTGGATTCATATCATTCTCTGTCTCGACAACCACGTCTGAAGTAATATTTATGATTTCTTGTATGATTCCTTGTTCCTGCTTCTCTCCTTTTTCGTTCACTTCTGCTGCTGGTTTTGATACAACTTGCTGGATTTTAGTACTCACTAGCTGATTCTCTGTATTATCGATATGCATTACTTCATGATTCCATAAGTGAACAAATTTTCTTTGATTCTCATATTCTCTCGCTCGACAACTTATTGCGTTTGTGGCTCTCAGAATTTGAAAGCGATTTCCTCTGAGTTCATTTGCTGCCAACTCTATTCGTTGAAGTGATACTTCATGTGTGTTCACCTAAGTTTCATGAACCAACTCATGACCCCATGAATAATAATATCTAGAGGGTTCAGGTCCGGTGAACGTGATGGCCAAAGAACGAGATCATTACGGCCTATCCACCTCTCACCCAACCATGCCCTAACGCGCTGTTCATAATGTGCTAGAGCCCCGTCATGTTGGTAATACATATTTCGCCGTATATTGAGCCCATGTATTTACAGAGAAACGATGTCGAAAATTAGGACGTCAGACCACTCTGGGATTATTATCTGCCCATACATGGGTGTTGTGCATATTGAACACTCCGTTTCTGGTCAAGGTGGATTCGTCGCTGCAAAGAATGTTCAATTTGATGTTCTCATTTTCTAAAATCCATTGGCAGAAGTGAATCCTGGACTGAAAATCGCCTGGCAATAAATCCCGCACACGTTGGTAGTGAAATGGATGAATTCTTTAGATTTGTAATATTCTCCCTATCTGGAATCAATCAACTGTCATTTCATTGCCAAGGTATGTACTCACATTCCACATTACTGTTGCCCTAAGCACATTCAAATTCCTGGATACAGTTCTAATACTAATGTTCGGATTATCATCGATGACGTTGAACATTCTCTATGTGTCTGAGTTTCTATGAGTATCAACGAATACTTGTCGCCCAAGTATTCTTCTGTTCGGAATTCTCCTTCGATATTCTCGCTCAGCCTTTCGTGCATTGCCATTACAAAATCCGTACAAAAAATGTATGTCGGCATATTCCTGATTTGTGATTTGTGGCATTTTGTAACAATACAATGAACATTCAAATATCAATTGCTTGATGTGTTTTGCAAAACATGCGTGTCAAAAAATATGACAGCTATCAAAACTAACTGTTACGCATTTTTTTTCCATAGCCACTACGATTTGATATTGCAATATTGTGCGTTATTCTTGAAATTTATTGATATTTTCAAATCGATTTCACTCGAAAATGGTTCATCTAATATTCATAATCCAAGACCAAATCGGCGAAAAAATTGCACCCTGTTTTGAATACTCACAAATCAAATTTTGAAATCATTCTATCTCCACTGCTTTCAAGATGAAAAGTTCAGTTCTTGCACCAAATTTCATCATTTCATCTCATGGCCTTTCGGAAATATTCAGGAAATACCATCTTCAGAAGCCTCCTCCAAGGTGGCCGTAGCTCCCTCAGGAGCCACTTCGAGACCTATGTTCATTTGAACTTCTCTATCTGTTTTCGGTCGTAGAAGTCTGTCATATATATATATATATATATATATATATATATATATTTGATTTGCATATTGCATATATATATATATATATATATATATATATATATATATATATATATATAATCAAATCAAATCAAAATATACTTCATTGTCGGAAGATGAGTATCTTGTAGACAAAGTCATAATAAATAAGTATAAAAACACAAACATAGGTACTAACCACGAACAAACACATCATAAAATACAAATAGAAATATGTATTTCGTTCAACATTCAACAGAAATAAATCAATTATAATTGAAATAAAACATATATGTATATATATATATATATATATATATAGATCCAAGGTTAACAGAATGATGAGAGATCAAAAAATTTAATGATTAAAACATATTAAAACTATACTAATTGAAAACCATAGTCATTACCAGGAACTAGTAGATGAACATATAGCAAGAATCAATTTCAAATCATTATCGGAACCATATCTTTATCAAAGTAGTCTTGTACACTATAAAATACCTGTTCAATGAGTACTTGCTTTACAGACTTTCTGAACTTATCATGTGATTGGATATCTTTGAGGCATGTCGGAAGATGGTTATATATTTTAGCTGCATTATAAACCAGCGACTTTTTTATCAAATTTGATGATGAAATGGGCAGTCTTAGCTTGTCGTTTTGGCGAGTGAAGCCAGCAACAACATCGTAAGATGATCTGTTCTTATGTACTAGGCACACAGTTTCTAGAATAAATAATGATGGAAGAGTAAGTAATCTTTGCTCCTTGAACAGGGTTTTACAAGACACTCTGGGCTCAACTTTGCACAAATATCGAATGGCGCGCTTTTGAAGAATAAAAACTGTATTGAAGTGCTGTTGATTGCAGGTGCCCCAGAAGGCTATGCCATACCTTAAATGTGATTCAACTACAGCGTGGTACACAATTTTTGCTGTTACAATACCCAATTCTTTCGACACCGTTCGTAAAGCATAACATCCCGAAGCAAGTTTTTTGCTCAGTATTTTTATGTGGTTATTGAAATTGAGGTGAGTGTCCAAATTTAATCCAAGAAATTTATTGGAATCTGTATGTGTAATAATATCATTACCCAACGGAATGCCTGCCAAATTACAACTAAATGAGATAAGACTGGTTTTGTCTATGTTGAATGTTAGCAGATTGGAGTTGCACCATTCTCTCACACTAACAATATCTTGAGATATTTTGTTATGCAGATTAATTTCATTGGTGTCATGCCACAGTATGGTTGTATCATCTGCAAAGATAGTGAACACTCCATTTGATTTGATATAAGCCAGATCATTGAAGTACAACAGAAACAGTACTGGTCCTAGTACCGAACCTTGAGGTACACCGTGTTTGATAAAACCAGTATCTGACAGCGTGTCAGTTCTCACCACTTGGGTGCGTTGACTCAAATATGAATTGATCCAGTTGAAACTGTGATTTCTGAAACCATAGAGCTGGAGTTTGCACAGCAGTATTTCGAGGTTCACACAATCAAAAGCTTTCGACAAGTCACAGAAAACTGCTGCACACACCTTCTTCGAATTCAACTCAGTGTAAAGTTTTTTCAGCAGATGGAATATGGCATCCCCTGTACTCTTTTTGGATTGAAATCCAAATTGTTGAGGATTTAAGAATTTGTGGGTGGATATAAAATTCATCAGCTTGATTTTTACCAACCTCTCTATGATTTTACCAAGAGTGGGAATTTTTTTTTTTTATTTTATTTTTTTTTTATTCAATCGCTTCTTCTACGTCGGAATCCAACGTCCCATAAGCCGAAGCTTGAGCGGGTTGAGAAGAGCGGGAGGAGTTTTTATAGTGGACTCCGCCAACCACTCCTGGGGGACCGTGTATCGACACTACCAGATCGATGTCAGGATTGAAATCGATGAACCATTTAATTTCAATGAAAAATTAACAACCGCGGCCGGGTTCGAACTCACTACCGTTCCGGCAGCTCGATCATGGTCAAACGTCTTGACCACTGTGCTACGGCCCCCAATGAGCGAAATGGGTCGAAAGTTTGATGGATCGGAGGTGTCACCCCCATTGTGAAGGGGGATCACAACATTTGTTTTCAAAAATTGCGGGTAGGTTCCATTGGTGAAGGAGTCATTGATAAGTAGGACTAGTAACTCCAGAGCAAAAATTGGCAGATTTTCAAAAATTCTTATCGAGATGTTGTCGATACCACAAGAAGTTTTATTTTCTATTTGTTTTATTGTGTCCATTAGCTCGGTTAAATTAGTTTCGTATAAAACAAACTCTTCAGGAATATTTATGTTATTCATAAAGGATATTGGATCTGGGGCCTTATCTATATTTCTTGACAGTCTATCAGCTATGGAGCAATAAAATTCATTATTGTATTGCCATCCAAGGTGACTTCATTTGCCCGATGAGTTTTGCCAGGAAATTCATTCACTATACGCCATGTTTCTCTGATGGTATCCTTACTTCCGGAGATTCTGTTATGATAGTAACCACTTTTTGCTGCTTTCACAACTTTTCTGTAAATGTTCCTAAATTTATTGTAGTATTCATGAAAGTGAGGATTATTCGTGAATTTTTCAATGTAATGAAGGCTTTTGAAATTCTTGGCAGAAGTGCGAATTCCTATGGTTATCCAAGCTTTCTTGGTTTTGTTTTTATTTTTGATTTTCTGTTCAGGAAATGATAACTCGAAACACTTCATAAGGAGGTTGTGGTAAGAAAGAAAAGGATCTTCAGAGTACAACACAGAATACCAGTCCATATTTAAACATATATTATAAAAAAATTCGTAATTTGTTTTACTTTACAACCTTCCAAATTTAAATTTTTCTTCCATAATCTCATAATT
Organism: Gastrophysa polygoni; assembly: GCA_963576655.1. Classification (NCBI taxonomy): domain Eukaryota; kingdom Metazoa; phylum Arthropoda; class Insecta; order Coleoptera; family Chrysomelidae; genus Gastrophysa; species Gastrophysa polygoni. Next base: position 35,054,934 of record OY755082.1, read on the forward strand.
AAGTTCCATATCACAGTACACAGCCTCATGATCCGAAATATTCACTGGTATAACAGAGCTTGTAACATTTTCTTTCTGCAAATTCGTGCAAATGTAGTCAATTTTACTTTCGGAAAATTGTGTTATCCTGGTCGGTCCGTTTGTGTGCATGTACAAGTTGAAAGATGTAAGTAGATTTTTCAGTTGTTGAGTTAGAATGGACTGTTCATCATCAAAGTTGATATTGAAGTCACCCGCCATAATGACGATTGCCTTGGGTGGTAATTTACTCAAAAGCAGCTCTAATTTTTCTAAAAAAATGATGCCATTTGAGCTAGGTGACCTGTATCTACACAAGGAGAATAGGTTAGCACTATTACTAGAAAATGCAAGTGAAAATTCGAATTGCTTCTCCACAATCATGTCATCGTATTTATGTAAATGAATTAACCCGAGCTGAGCTGATGTGGTGTCTCGAATAAAAATTAGAGTACCTCCACAGCTAAATTCATTCCTACTAAAATTAGAAACAATACTGTAATCAGGTAAATGAATTGGTTCATCTCTTTTCAGCCAATGTTCAGTGATCAACAAAATATCTGGAAATTTTAGGTTTTCTAGAAGTAAATACAGATCATCTAGTTTGTTGCGTATCGATTGAATATTAAGAGTTAAAACAAAGACTATTTGCTGTTTTTTCCGAGATGAGGGTGGTCTAAAAAATTACTTCGATTATCATTCGAAAGTGAAACATTTATATGTAATACAGAGTTATCTGTTTTCGGAGTATCGAGACTACTTTCACTAATTTCACTAATATAAACAGTATCATTAGGAAATATTGTTGTAAGTACTATTGAGTCAAGTGTCATAATGGAAAACAAGAAATTGGTCAAGCTGTCATAAATGTTTTGCTTTGAGCGTTCATACTTTGCTCCTAAGTATAAAGTTACAGACGATTTTCTGTTGCGTTTTTTTGAAAGATTTGATTCTAAATGACAGGATCTGATGTAAGGTCCAATCATTTACTGAGTTAATTCCAGGTAATAATGAGAGGTTCGTCGATTTGCTTAAATTTAAAATATTTTTGAGTGCTACATTTAGAGTTGAAGTATTGCTTATGTTATTTGAATTGAACATCACAATAACTATGTCATCTTTACCATAATGTAATGTTCCTTGAAATATGTTTTCTGTTAATTCGGAAAGTTCCGTATGGGGTTTAACCAATTCATTCACTACATAATTATTGGTATAGGAAATAGTTTTCAACACTTTCGTGAATCCTAACCCATATTGGTCACCATACACCAAGATTTTATTCTTTCCAACAATTGAGTCACTCTGAGAGGTTCTTGTTGTACCTTGTTCCAACAGCCCACATCTACCACGAATCATCAACATTTGATTATCGTCATTCCTGGGGCTCGCCATCAACTCACATTCTAGATCGCTTGGAATTTTGCTTTCATTCAGTGTGATAATAGGGTTCTGGGGTCCAGGCTTCGTTGAATCAATATCAGGATCCAGTTGAATCTGGTTATCATCGATACTATGACTAGGAATGATTTTTTTCTTCAGTACCTCAATTTTGAATCCTGATTTGCTCTTCCGAATATTCCTTCGACGTTTTTTTTTCCGTCAGGAGCTTTTCTGCTGCATGCATCAGATATGGAATCCTCTATTCCGATTGAATTTGCCTTCTCCTTTTTGTTCGGAGTTTTTTCTTTCTTATTATCGGTTCCTTCTGCCACGGCACTGTATATCTGTTCCTCTGTTGAGGTTCCTACCGTAATTTGCTCTCTTTCGCTTGTTTGGGTGCCTGAGCATTTCTTACTCTTATGTAAAATAAACTGTTTGTCGGTAGAAGTTCCTTTTGTATTCTGTACTCTTGAAATTATCTGCTATTTTTTCTTGTAGCTCGTCAATAAGATTTTGCATCTCAGCTCTGGTCTTATCATGTTGAATCGATGATTCATTGAATTCCACTTCTAACTGTAGGGCCTGGTCCAACATGTTTTTTTTTCATTATTCAGTCTCTCCATATGTTGATCTTTCATTTTACTTTCTGCTGTTAAGTCACATATGGTTTGTTCCAGTAAACTCAATTCATCTTGAATAATAGATTCAGCCTGGTCCTCTGCAATATGCAATATATGCAATATGCAATATATGCAATATGTATATGCAATATGTAAATACTAATGAGTACTAAAGTACGTACTGAATACTAAAAGTACTGAAGTACTAAATAGTAATATGTGCGCTAATTTGAAGAAAAATAAATTGATTGATTGAATTATATATTATCGAATGGTATCCAATCATTTTCCTTTCAGTTCATCCAATCATAATATATTTCTCAATATTATAAGGTTGAGGACAGCGTGGTGGAATGGTTGAGGACAATGGTGGAATTCGAATTACGTCCAGAGCGCCAAGAGAGTATTTCAAAAACGCGTTTCCTATTTCCCGAATAATAGACTATTGGACAGTCTACATCACGTTTGATACACATGATTATCCAGGCTATCCCGCGTTGCCCAGTAACTGCGTGAGACTTGATTAACCGCCGCAGAATTCAGGAATCACAATTACTCGAGATAATAGACCGTGTTATTCAACACGTGCGGAAGAGCGAGTGCAGAAAAGCGATGATGGATGGTTAATTTTTGGACTCGAACTCGTGCTCTTCGTAGATCTAATCCCCACCGAATCGGCATAATTCAAAACACGTTAGCTGAATACTGCAACTGGGCCAAAACAATATCTAGGACTTTCGACGTTAGTCCGAGAGCATATTATGATGATGAGTTCGATGAATGCTCGGGTATTGATTCAATTGTCACTCACAATATGAAGAGTAGAACTGAATAAAAGCAAAAATATCATTCACCTTACACAAGATCGAAACTGTCCTCTATGTCATCAGGCATTCACCATTATACGGAAATTATGTGCAGAAAATCAAGGGGGTGATTCTGCATGATGAAATAAGAAATTCATTCAATTTGTACTACGGTCCGAAAATGCATAGTTTCTAACATATAGTGTGTTGAACTCTTTAAAAAAATCGGTTCTTCATGATTATCTCGAATATCCTTTCACCGATTTTCTTGGAATTCTGCATTGAACTGAATTGGGATTATGGAATCTAGTGGCGTCTCAGGGAACACCTTATCGAATATCATTGTCAAAAAATGTGCGTCACTGATTTCATTGACTTCTTTATCTTCATATCCTATTGACCAACTAGAAATACATCATGTAGGTCTCTTGAATTGTTTTTGATATTTCGCTCCCTCTCCGTGAAAAAAAAATCAAAACAAATTCATTGCATGAATGAGAAATTCCTTCAAAAACTGGGGTGTGATCCATGTCCATAGACATAGAATAAAAATGAAGATTCATTTCCTTCAGATATATCATGATACATGTTTGACACACGAACACGATGTTCCTCGAACATTATAGGTTTCCCTTCCGTGTTGTCCACAAATAAAAAAAACTACGCCTTCCTGGACACAGATACAAATTGAAAAATCATGTTATTTCATGTGAAATCACCCACAAATTTTTTTGTGCCCAATTTCTGGTCACCCTGTATGTGAAGTTGCGGTAAATAAACTGTATGTCACAATCTATGTTTCAGTAATCAATGAAACCGACAATCATTTTGATCGCGACTCCGAGTGTTTTGCCACCATATGAAAATATGGATATCCGGAAACTGTGCGCATAAAATCGAGGGCATGATTTTGTTTTCGGAATCTTTCAATATATTCCAAAATAGTCCTGTTCCATCACGATGAAATGACCAGTTTCCGAGAAAAAAATGTTTTGAAATTTTGCTACCACTGAATTTGACCACTATGTATTTCGTTTACCTATCCTCAACAATAGCAAAGCATGCTTTGGAAACAACTTCGTGGATCTTCTTGGACACATGATGATTGTTTCGAATTCTAACTTGACAGAAAATAATTATTTGATTCGAGTAGGAATCTTGTTGAACAATATGAATAATCATTATTATTAATCCCAACGTGAGCGTGAGATCAATTGCTATTCAGGAAGATGTTTCGAAGAGCTCTGTACATGGAAATTTGAACTCCTTCATCCCATTTATTATCGTCTGAATTTCTGCAATACCATGAGAAATCTTCTCAACAAAGATCAAAATCTGATATCTTCTATCCTTTTTACGAACGAAGTCGGCTTTGTAAATGATGGCTCATTCAATATCCATAATGAACATTACTGGTGTGATTACAATCCCCACTTGGGACTAGAACACGGGTATCAAAATAAGTTGAGTGTTAATGTCTGGGCGGTGATCATAGCAGACCACTTCATAGGGCCACATTTTGTTCCATAAAGACTGAATGGTGGAGTTCATTCAGATTTTTCTCTTGGAGGACGTACCCCTTCGAGTAAGAAATTCGATGTGGCTGCTCCATGACGGTGCGCTGCTGCATTATGCAGTTGGAGTAAGAGATTACCTCAATGAAACTTCTCCTGAAAGAGTGATAGGACGCGGAGGGTTTGTGCAGTGGGCTCCTAGATCACCTTATTTGAACCCGATGGACTTTCTCTTCTGGAGTCATCTCGGAACTCTCGTATACAGGACTCCTGTGCATGATGTTCAAGAGCATATGCGAAGAATTTTAATATGTGTGAGGTAATCAAACAAAAAGAGAAAATATTCATGCCGTGAAATGGAAGGACATCACTTTGAAACTTTGTTGTGAAGATTATGTACTGATTTGTTGTTGAGGAAGTCATTAGTGGAACAGAGTGAACTCGTTAGTTTTCTTAATTTTTTTCAACTTCAAAGTTGGGAATGAGATTATTATGAATAAGTTATGATCCTATTCTGAAGGTCGAGGTATTTAGCTTCGAGAGGTCCAAGTATAATTTGGACGCGTCATATTTGAAATAGATCAGTCCATGAGAAAACAGTAGTGAAATTATATTTATTTTCAAACTATCAACTCTGAAGGCATCTTTGTCAGTGAGTTGTCGAGGAAATGTTGTACGACCTTTTTGTAATATTCAAATAGGAATCATCCCCTTGAGTGAATTTTTGCACACATGTTCCGTACGAAATGAGGTCTTAGTTTCATTAGTAATACATAGATTGTGACATTTACCGCAACTTCACATACATGGTGACAGGAAATTGAACATAAAAAAAATTTGTGGGTGATTTGACATGAAAAAACATGCATGCATGAACTATGCACCATAATTGAGAACAATAATACTATATTAGCTTTTCTTTGTCAGTATCACAATGTCATTATGATATTTCTTGTGGCGGGATATTCGAACATAATGAATTGCTGCAAACATGAATTTGGTGATTCATGATTGTGTTCACATTTATATGTGTGTGAGTTTCCCAATCAACTCTCCTGATCTGGAAAACTGAAATTATAATCATCAACTCAACCCAAAGGAGAATGTATCAGGATTGATTACAAACGTATGCAATGCAATTGCAATTGCAGAATTGACCAATAATAGTCGATTTAATAATAATTCAATTATCAAAACTGAGAATAGTGATGATGATGATGATAATCATAATTATAAAAATAATGATAATAATGAAAATGATAATAATAATTATAATAATGATATTAACTTGCAAGTAATGATTTGATTCTTCATTAGATCAGCGATATCTGAAGCCAATGCCGTTACGGTTCCCAAGAGTTCTCATGGGAACGGCCTGCAATATTCTTACTTTGCTTACATCAGTAGATACTTTAATAACATTTTCATTTTAGTCTGACTTCATCATTCTAACTATACACTTGGTACTATTGATTCTGATATTGTGAAACTCGAATTGAATGAATCCTTTTTTGAAATGAACTTTTCGAAAAGAAAGATTCAAATGGCGCAGTCGGTAGGATCTCGAAAAAGTCTTAATGATAAGATCCTCGTCGTTTCTGAACGTTTGTTTGCGATCTTGTTAATATCATCCCTAGAAGGAAGCATCTCTGCTCACCTCCAAGGATCAGCAACGGAAGGACAGCAGAAGAAGGAATGATCTTGATCATCATCACTATCATACCGTGAGTACCTATTTCATGTCAGACTCCCATTTATCCAATCTCGGAAACCATACCAGTATAAATACCGATTCCAGTGAATTGTTCCAAGAAATATTGGTAATTTCTGGAAATAATATCATGTGCCGACCCGTATTTGACGTCAAGAATCTCTGCATTCTACCAGAATACTATAGGAATCCTAATGGACTCTACAACTCCATTAGAGTCGCGTCCACCCTAATCTCGCCACTGCAATGCAATATATTCAAGAAGAAAATAATATACGTTATTTGCAAGAAAATAACGGACCCGCCAATTCAGTACCAGACAAGAAACAAATGCCGGTACAGAGCAATTTCAGACCACCAACATCCCGCAAAATTCTGACTTTCCCATCCATTATCATATTACCTCAACAGGAAATTCAATGAGCTCTTTTGCGAGAAACATTGAGTCAAGTATGCAACAAAATGGCCTAGGCAGAAATTATCGATACTAGTGACGATAAACTACAACTATCCTTATCAGACCCATTGATACTTCGAAAATATGCCCAGACGACTAACAGTTATTCACATACAGCCAACAGAAACACAAAACATCGGCATAGAAACTTCGATTAAGACCGATCATTTGAACCCAGATGAGATAAAACATATAATCGATCCGTGCAGAAAATATTAAGACATATTCCACAGACCTGATACGCCACTGACATTCACCAATCAAGTGGAATACCATATCAAGACAACGAGATACCAGTTCATACGAAATCCTATAGATACTCCCACGTACATGAAGAAGAAGTCCAAAATCAAATAACAATCAAATAATAATAACCTCCAGCCCAGTTCATAGTTTTGCGGATGATAGTACACTTCATTCATCCTTTTCCTCTAGAGCCCCTATATCATCCAACGAGGCCAGTGGTGCAAGGCGAAGACAGGTCGATGCTTTGAATGAGGACCTGACAAGAATTCTGAAATGGGGATCTGAGAATCTAGTACAGTTCAATGCAACTAAAACTCAAGCTTGTATGTTCACCAAGTAAGCTGATCACACAATGCCCAATTTGATGATGTCGGGTACCACTGTTCCTATGAGGTCGTCAATATCCATGCTGGGTGTCACCACCAACAGTGCTCTCTCATGGGACGATCATGTGAGGACCATTGCGGAAACTGCTTCACAAAAACTTGTTTTTTTTATTCCGTGCGAAGAGATACTTCACATCCCAGCAACTGCTCATGATCTACAAAGCACAAATTCGACCTGTCCTGGAGTACTGTTCACATGTTTGGAGCTCAGCCCCCAAACATACGCTGAAGCTCTTAGATTCAATCCAGAAGAGAGCTATTCGCCTAGTCGATGATACAACACTCACCAACGGAAATATCATCTATTATGCCACCACGCGCGATTCCTAGTAGAAAAACCAGACGAGCTCAGGCTGGTCACCCCTACACTGTTAACTGTAGGAAACGAGAAAACTATTAACGGAAGGTATCCCCTTCCGAATATTTCGGACATTCTCGACAAGCTTGGAAGATGTCAGTACTTCATAACGCTCGACCTAGCGGGAGGATTCCACCAGATAGAGATGGCGGAAGAAGACATCCAAAAAACTACGTTCAATGTGGAACATGACCACTACGAGTACGTAAGGATGCCCTTAGGACTCAAGAACGCACCGGCGACATCCAGCAGAGTGATGGACAACGTTTTGAAATGTATACAAGGTCACATATGTCTCGTCTATATGGGCGATATAATTATTTATTCAACATCTCTACAGGAACATATAGTCAACCTCGCAAAAGTATTCAGACGGCTACGAAAAACAAACCTCAAAATCCAGTTGGATGAATCCGTATTCTTACAGGAAGAAGTAGCTTTTTCAGGACACATCATCACGCTTGAAAGACATGATACAAAATCCCGACAAAATCAGAGCAATATCACGTTACCCGATACCAAGGACACCGAAAGAAAAAACGAAAGAAAAAAAAGGATTTTCAGGACTTATCGGTTACTACCGAAAATTCATAAAGGAACTAGACAAAATTACGAAGCCACTAACAGCCTGTTTGAAGAAAGATGCAGTAATTGAACATACAACGCAATTCATTCAATGTTTCGAAACTTGCAAAAATCTTTTGACAAATGTACCATTGCTACAGTACCCTGACCTATCCAAGCCATTCAACCTCACCACGGATGCCAGTAACTACGCTAACGGAGCTGTTCTATCTCAAGGACCGGTAGGCACAGACAAACCGGTGGCCTATGCATCAAGAACTCTCAGTAACACCGAACAAAATTACTCCTCCATAGAGAAGGAAATGTTAGCAATCGTATAGGCAACAAAGTACTCAAGGCCTTATCTCTTTGGAAGAAAGTTCAAAATCTCATCAGAGACTCAAATTAGAAGAGTTCGATTATGAGGTCATCTATGAGAAGGGGAAAGCTGATTCCCTATCACAAATCGAACTCCAAACCAAAGAACTACAAGAGCTTGAAAATTACGGCAGAAAATTGAATGAATCACTTTCAGCCTCGCATGATGCGGACAATGCATCTATGTATAATAATGCATTGGACAGACAGTCAGATAATATATAGGTGACGAACATCCAGATGATCTACACGACCTGACTCAATAATCCAAAGAAGATGATATGGCATCCCACGAAGAAACTGACCTACCAGAACGCAGGAGAAGCAACGATACTTCGTCAACAGAAACAGCCGACGAGAGACCGGACTTACGACAAGATGATAACGAATCATCTGGAACCGAGACAGCAGATGAAATCACGGATGATATCACTGTACATTCCAATCACGAAAACCCAACTTTAGTCATCCTGATTTCAGAAAGACCACTAAATTACTATAACAACCGAGTGAGACTGAACTTTGGTAATTTCATTCCAAATAGACCAAAAATGGAGCAGATATTCCCGAACAAGGAACGAATTCATGCAATAATATGATTAAACGACTTGGAAGATCAATCAATTCAATTTTTCAAAGGTCATATCCCACCTTAAACGAAATACGCCTTATTTTTCAACCAAGATGATCATTACCAATTCACATGCGATACACTTCGAAGAATTTTCAAGAATACTGCTCTCGATTTACTAAAATGTACTGAAATTTTGGAAGACGTCGCCAATCCTGAAAGACAGCAAGAATTCATTAGGAACCACCACGAGGAAAAAACCAACCAGAGGAGAATCAACGAAATAGAAATCTAGTTGAGGAGAAGATATCAGTGGCCATCGATGAAGAACAACATTCAAGAATATATCGATAATTTTGGAATCTGCTGAGCGAACAAATATATGATAGAAGACCAGAGAAACCAAAATTTATCTACAAATAATCAAGAACGCCTCCGTTCGGATAGGCTTTCAGAGATCTAATATTGTGAATAATAGATCTGAGGATGTCACACAATTCATCGGTGCCGGAGTCAACAATATACGTCTATATTTGAACTCGGAACTTCATTCGTACGAACGCTAGAATTTGGATTCCGACAAGAAGTTGGTTCCAGTAGCATATTATGTATATGATAATTTCCACCGTAGCTATTATGGAAAGGATATGAGTGTACCAATGATGAGTATTGAGGAATTCCGAATAAAATACGCTTTTCATCATCGACTGTTGCCACCAACCAGAAGCTGTGAAATCCTCAACTGTTGACATCGAGTTGAGTTTGAAACTCGCCGAACCAAATTTCATCAAACACCAAGGTCTACGCCATCATTTTCCATGATATATCAACATCGAGCTCATCCGATATCTAGAGAGCTCAAAAATTGTGAACGACCGGCAATATGGCTTTCGTCACCAGAAGTCAACTGGAGATCTGCTTGCCTATGTGACACATAAGTGGCAGATGTCAATAGAGAAACATGGGGAGTCTCTGGCTGTAGCCTTGGATATCTCCAAAGCATTTGACCGAGTTTGGCACCAAGGCCTCCTAGCGAAACTTCCGTCATATGGTTTGCCGCCCTAACTGTGTCTTTTACTATCGAGTTTTCTTGCAGATAGATCACTCTACGTGGTGGTAGACGGGGTATCGTCTGATACAATGACTATCAATGCTGGTGTCCCAAAAAGCTCTGTCTTGGCACCAACTTTGTTCTTGCTCCACATCAATGATTTGTTGAATGTGACCTCCAGCCCAGTTCATAGCTTTGCGGATGATAGTACACTTCATTCATCCTTTTCCTCTAGAGACCCTATATCATCCAACGAGGCCAGATGTGCAAGGCGAAGACAGGTTGATGCTTCAAATGAGGATCTGACAAGAATTCTGAAATGGGGATCTGAGAATCTAGTACAGTTCAATGCAACTGAAACTCAAGCTTGTATGTTCACCAAGAAGGCTGATCACACAATGCCCAATTTGATGATGTCGGGTACCACTGTTCCTATGAAGTCGTCAATATCCATGCTGGGTGTCACCATCAACAGTGCTCTTTCATGGGACGATCATGTGAGGTCCATTGCGAAAACTGCTTCACAAAAACTTGGTTTTCTATTTCGTGCGAAGAGATACTTCACATCCCAGCAGCTGCTTATGATCTACAAAGCACAAATTCGACCTGTCCTGGAGTACTGTTCACATGTTTGGAGCTCAGCCCCCAAACATACGCTAAAGCTCCTAGATTCAATTCAGAAGAGAGCTATTCGCCTAGTCGATGATACAACACTCACCAAATCATTGACCTCTCTAGATCATCGGCGATCTATGCCTTTTTTATAGGTACTTTCATGGTCGGTGCTCAACGGATCTATTATGCCACCACGCGCGATTCCTAGTAGACAAACCAGACGAGCTCAAGCTGGTCACTCCTACACTGTCAGGCTCGATACCTGTCGGACATCGCTATACCAAGCATCATTCTTCAATAAAACGGCAAAGTTATGGAATTATTTGCCTAGTGAAGTCTTTCCTGATGCTCACAACCTCCAAACTCTCAAGAAAAATTCCAACACCTTCCTACTCTTTCAAAATTCCACCGCTGGCTAACACGATGTTTCTCGAACATCATAGGTTTCCTTTTCGTGTTGTCCACAGATAAAAAAAAATAAAAATGATATGCCTATCTAACATATTATAGTGGATTGGATGGTTCCATACATATGGGAACTATATGAACGCTATAGATGCGACTTCAATTTACAACACAGTGATATTACGTAATTTGATGTATAATTATCACCATTACCGAGTGTAGTAGTTGTTTTATAATGAATGGAAGACATCACATACTACTATTGTAGCATCATTATTCCTACTTCATGAATCATCAATAATATGAGAGTTATCATAGGAATACAGATTATTACACATACAGGGAGGCCCATCGAAAACGTACCGCAAGGCATTACAGGCTGGGAAATAACTTATCGATGGAATCCGAAAACAGGTCAAGTTTGTTTGTCAGGGAGACACATTTTGACGTAACAAGCATAGTGAAACCTTCAACCCACTAAGTAGGGGTGCAGCGATCTAAGGGGGGTCAAGCGATCCCTCTTCACAAGAGGCTGGTAATCACTTTCTCGAAATCGATCTACTCGTTCAGTAAATATGTATCGTTGAAACCCCAACGATGATGTGTGACGAAAAATGCAAAAATTGATTCAATTGTACTCCGAAACTCATTTATCAGTCAAGTAAATGTTCGAATTGCTGTCCGTCAACCTCCAAACAGTGGTATAAGTTATTTCCAAACCGTAATCGTACATTCTGGAACATTTGGGGTGTCACTTCGCGACATATGTTAATGATTCTTCGTTGCATTCGTTCTAATGTGTCTGGTGGTGTTTCGTTAAACAACGCTTGTGATGTGTAACCACGAAAAAAATCCAAAGGACTTAAGTCGGGTGACCGAGGTGGCCATTCTATTGGGCTCCGTCGTCCTGGAATTGTGTCATGTAAATAATTACGCACATTGTTGGAATAATGAGGAGGAGCTCCGTCTTGTTGGTAAATCAGTTCCTGTTCATCGTATGCGGGATCGTTCTCAATGATATTTGTAAGGTATTTGATGGCATTTCGTAGTAAGTACATATCGCCTGTTAAAGTTCCAGCCCACACATTTAACCTCTGGGAGTGTTGCGTGTGAGTCTCGTGAGGAATCCTTGGATTGGTATCAGCCCAGTACCGGCAATTGTGGCGATTCACTAAACCATCGACCGAAAAACACACATTGAATGAAAAATTACTATTGTGTAACGCTCGCTCACTCATAAATTCGCAAAATTGCATTGCTTCATTCAGTTCGTGCACCAAGCGTATTTTGTAAGTATTGAATTTGTATTTTTCAATACCCGTTGGACACTGTGTAATGAAGTGTTTTCTCACCAGCTTCATTACTAGGCTTTGGTGTACGAGCCTCATACGAGAAATGAGGTTGAGGCCATTTTAGAGTCACCCTGTATACCTGATTGACAAATTCATGAATCAAGGAGCTCCTTTGGCTAGTATTTTGAGCCCCCCAGAGAGCCCTACCCCAGACTAACCTTGTTTAGCCCCGTCGCACCCTGCTGAGGGTAATCAACTTCATGACACCCCTGCCTCCGTTTTGAAAGCACTACCAGGCTAATGACTTCACACATATCATGTTCAGACTCTTGATATTAGTATTGGTAGGATTTGATTGCATAATGACTGTCCAGAGCCCTGGGAAATACGAAGTCCAGTATGCTATCCGTTTACTTGCTTTATTCATCTTGCAATGATTTTTGCATCCGGAAATCCTGATCAACCCAGAGACTAAGACTTCTTATTGCCTATGGAGAGTGTATTTATGATTTTGGAAAGAGTTAGAATGGTTTTCATACCTGGAAACACATTTCAGGGCCATGTGATATTGTTTAGGTCATAACTTTGTTATCCTTCGTAATTTCGCAATCAAATTCGCTCAGTAGCACAAACATGGAATGCCAAGCACCGGTTTTGAGGAAAAATGATTTCCACCGCAAGTTTCCAGACCCAAGGTCAAGTAGTGTTCACTTTTTCCTTGAGAAAACAAATCATGGTCAGCTCGAGGCCAGACCAGCCCGACCAATCAGAATCCCGACCTCGCTCTGTTTTTTGCCAAACCTGAAAAGAGTATGAGTAGCAAAATCCAGAGGCCCGAGGATAGACTGATAGATAGAGAGATAGATAGAGAGATTCCATTTGGCAGTGATTATTCTGATTCAGTCCGATTCTTACCGTTTGATTCAGTTCGTATAACCGTTATAAAAAGTGATCGAGGTGCTCGAAGTTTTTCCTGTATTTACATCCCGTTTTTGTGTTACACAAAGTTGAAAAAGTGAGCCAGAGCTTTTTCTGCCGACGATTCACTCGTGAAGTATATTACCAGTCAAGTGTGAGTTAACTGCATTTTGATTCCACTGCATTTCCTCATAGTTCTATCAAACTGCAACTTAACTTTATGGATCAAATAATTTTCCAGTATAAATCCAGTTGTTGTGACATTTGTCGTGACGGTTGACAGCGGCCAGTGAAATTCAGAATCCAGTACAGAGTAAGCATTGGAACTGCCCTGTTGCATATATAGGTATCATTTGTAATGACCTGCAGGATAAGTTCTGTGGTTTGAAATCCTAACGTAAAGAGTTTCATCAGGAAAACAACCCTTGTTACGGTCGAGGTTCTTGGTCTGCGTAGCAGTCAACACCAAGCGTCACCAGGGTTGTGAGCATCCCGGTATCCTGGTCGCATAAGGTTTATAGTCAGCGTCGAGACCACCCTGATACTAATTATCTTGCAAACCCCAGAGGGGTGAATAGTCTTTGTACATTGACCAGAACTTGTTTTGCAGGGGTAGTGCTTCTTAACTCGCATAGGCGCTTCCCGGATGCACGTTGCACGGCCTACTCTTTGAATATCAGTCAGATTAGCTGTCACCCTGCTTAAGTCACCCTGCTCAATTAATTGTCACCCGTAGATATATGTGGTTAGGATAATCTACCCTGAGATTATTTGATCTGTAGAATTTTTGCTACCTTTGTGACTGACACCTGTCGACATATTCTGTAATACGAATTCCCTCGTGGTCATATTTTCTTGGTTATGATGATGATCATTGTGAGAGATTATTTCGATCTGTTTATTGTTTCTAGTGAATAAATCTGTTTAAGTGTGAATTTTAGTTCTGATTATTTGTTCTGATTGATATACCAAACACCCGCAGCAACCCGTATACCAGGGTGAAACCAAGTGGGTGAACTTAAAGCTCCCACCCCCTTGTGATCTTTTCATAGTCCAGAAGGCCTTCGACCCCTGGCATACCGTCGCTTCGACTGTGTTGCTACCTAGGCCTCCCAACAAATCCTGGTTGGGAGAAAGTGGAGTTCACCACTATAATCCAACTGGCGCTCGAGGCAACCCCGGTCTATCCTAGATATAGACATACCCCGTTGAGCACCACTCTAGTAACACCCTCCCCAAGAAGGGGGAGACGTTACAAGTGGCGCCCGAGCAGGGACCGTTTTGAAGAAGAAATCAAGAGAAAGTCCTGAAGGTATACAGAAAATCAGAACTTGTGTTTTCCTGACAATTTTGAACTTTGCAGTGGTGGATAGTTCCCAGGTATTTCTCAAGTTAATTGTATCAATAGTTTGGTCTGTTATTTCACCAGCAATCGTTATTGTTTTCCAGCTATTGCTGAAGCCCGTAAAATTGTGATTGTTAGATATCGTTTGTGTGTTACGAGGTGTATTACGTTTCAAACTCTGGTGGATATCTATTTACATTCCAGGCAATTATATCGCACTGTTTTTATTTTCTTTGAGTGAATATAATTGCAGTCCCGTTTGTTGCATACACACAATTTTCTGTTGAATGATCTGATTCTTTTTTGATACCTAATTTGATGATTTCTAGGTTAATCAATCCGGTGAATTTTGCTTTTGCATACTTCTTTTCCTCCTGGAATCTATTCTTGTTCATCCTGCGAACAATACACTGTTTGTTTGTTAATCTTTGTTTGGTAGACAATCCAGTTCACAATAGGAAAATGACTGAAATGCAGACAACCAGAGAATCCAGTGAGCTTCAGCTCGCTCCCCCTGAAATTACCAAGACTAGCCGAACAAATTCTCCTGATCCAGAAAAGGAAGAATTTGGAGATGATTATCTTGCTAACTTGGATCCCAGAGTTGGATGGATATACCGTTTGAAGAAACCAGACCTGACGGAGGAGTTGAAGCGATATGGACTGAATGTTGATGGTACAGTGATGAAACTACGCCGTCGACTTGTGTGGTTCTTGAGGGAAGAACTGCCCAAGCTAATGGGAGCCCGACACCCAGCGACGGGACATGTTGTACCCCCTGTACAACCATTCCTGGAATGTCCTGTGGACACTCCAGCCGCACCTGTTATGCCAGCAGGTCAACCCGCAACATATGCACCCCTGCTGCAGGGAAATATGCCGTTTCCAAACCCCGTGAATAACCCAGATGTTCCAGAACATGTTCCAGCATATCGACCGCCCCTGAAACCATACCACTGGAATTTGCATTTTGATGGTAGCACCGATCCAGTGGCGTTCTTGGAACGCCTGGAAGAAATTGGCAGGGCAGAAAAGGCCCACCCCGAACAACTCCTGGATGCTCTACCCGAACTTTTGCAAGGTCGAGTACTGTTGTGGTACCGTTGCAATGCACGCTTCTGGCACTCATGGGCATCGTTCAAGGATGTTTTCAAGAGATCCTATTCCCCACTGAGGTTCCAGGAAAACATGGAGATGGCCATCAGTCGACGCCTGCAACGGGAAAATGAGCCAGCCATGGACTATATAGTCGATCTCCAGACACTCATCCGAAGGCATGGAAGCCTCAGACCTGAACAGGAGTTAGGTTGGCTGTACCGGAACTTGCTACCTGATTACAGGCAGTATATCAAGAGGACTGATTACCATGATATTCAATCCCTGATTTCCCTGATTCTAGAGTACCAGAACCTGCGGACGGAACTGAGGCAGATGCACTCCCGTCACCCAGCAGCTAGGATTGACACTGCCCCAAGGATGATGCCACCAACCATGCCCAGGAATTCATCACCAGAACCAGCCCAGAATGACAATTCCCATCAGACTCCTCTGGTTCAGAGTAACCGGAATAGAATTACTCCGCCAGCCGACAGCCCCTTACCTGTGAGACACATGCGCCCTGTGGAACAGCAGACACCCCGAACGCCAGCATCCCCGCCACAAAGGGCATATAACCAGACCGACAACTGCTGGAAATGTGGACAACCTGGACACCGAAGGAGTGAATGCAGGAATGCATCCAGAATTTTCTGCTCACGTTGTGGACGTGATGACATCCTGTCCAGAGATTGTACCTGTGCCAGGTCGGAAAACTACCCCGGAGCCCGACTGAACCGAGGACAGTCAGGCTCCAGCAATCAAACATCCCGGAGAAACGAAAACCGCCTCGACCAGATGATAACCGCCTGTATGTGCCCGTTATCATTGGAGACCAACAGTTCCTGGGCCTGGTAGACACCGGTGCCACAAGGTCCTTCGCCAGCAGCGCTGTTGGGGACGAATGTGAGCAGTTTAGCTTCCAGAAATACCACCATGATGCCATCCAGACTTCCCAGGCAGATGGATCAGTCACTAGGATCACCGGAAGATACAAGGTTTGGATGACAGTAGGTGACAAGTGTTTGACAAATGAATTGTTGATCATTCCAAACCTGTCTACTGAGCTAGTGTTGGGTATTGATATGCTTCGCCAACACGGATTTGGCATAGATCTTACCAGGGCCGCCGTATATTGTAACCAGAAAATTGTTTCAGTTGTAAAATCCCAGGAACAACCAGAGAAGACGCCTGCTGATGTAGCAACCATGAGAGGCTCCGTAAAAACGAAAACCCGCCGGAAAAGACGGTCAGTCAGGCCGCCCCGCCACACCCCGAGCAAGGCTTATGTGGCCAGCCTGCCCGAGAAACCTGCGGTTCGCCCGCAGAACCACAGCTGGAACCACCAGGCCCTGGGAGCAGAGCAGAAGTTGACTCTGGAAAGATTCCTGGAGGTAGAACTGCATGCCTTCGAACAAATCAAGAGACCTACACCTTTGGTCCAACATAGGATCCGCCTGAAAACCTCCGAACCGATCAAACAACGATACCGACCCCAGAATCCGAAGATGCAGGAAGTCATCAACAATGAGGTCGACAAGATGTTGGCAGAAGGAATCATCGGGCCCTCCAGAAGCCCGTGGAGTTCGCCGGTGGTGATTGTAAAGAAGAAGGATGGGAAACCACGTTTCTGCATTGACTTCCAGAAGGTCAACAACGTCGCCGAGAAAGATGCCTACCCCCTGCCGTTTATCAATGCAATCCTGGATAAACTCAGGAAAGCTAAGTACATTTCGAGCCTGGACTTACGCCAAGGCTATTGGCAGATCCCGCTCACCGAAGACAGCAAACCCATCACAGCCTCCACAGTGCCTGGAAGGGGCCTGTTTCAATTCCGAGTGATGCCGTTTGGGGTGCATTCCGCCCCCGCAACTTTCCCATCGGACATCATTTCCCACCCAACATCATCGGACTCGACCTGGAACCTTTCGCTTTTGCATACCTGGACGATATAATTGTACTAAGCAAAACTTTCGAAAAACACCTGGAGCATTTGAAGCAAGTATTCACCCGTTTACGTGAAGCTAATCTCTAGTTGAATCCGGATAAGTGTAAGTTCTGTTTGAATTCACTTAGATATTTAGGACATATGGTCACTCCTGAGGGCATCCAGACGGACCCTGATAAAATTGAGTCCATCGTCCAGTGGCCGATGCCTACAACCCTGAGGAAGCTACGACAATTCCTGGGAATGGCTCCGTGGTATAGGAGATTCATTCCAAATTTCTCCGGCATAGTTGCTCCACTAACCAAACTCCTGAAGAAGGATGTCTTGGAAGTGGACTGAAGCTCAGGAAACCACCTTTGCTACTTTGGAGACTTGTCTTATACAAGCCCCTGCTTTGACTTGCCCAGATTTCTCCCAGCCTTTTGTGTTACAGACGGTAGCCTCCAACTGTGGACTTGGAGCTGCCCTCACCCAGACGATCGATGATCAGGAGAAGGTTGTCGCCTATGCCAGCAGGATGCTGAGTGCTCCAGAGCGAAACTATTCCGTTACCGAGAAGGAATGTTTGGCCATCGTCTGGGGCATAGAGAAACTGAGACCCTACCTGGAGGGTTACCACTTCACAGTGATAACTGATCACCTCTCCCTGAAATGGATGCAGTCCATTAAGAATCCTTCTGGCCGCATAGCCTGCTGGACTATGTACCTGCAGCAATTTGACTTCGAGGTCAAATACCGCAAGGGAACGTTGAATAGAGTTGCCGACGCTCTATCCCGACAGCCTCTTCCCCTGTCTAGTCAGGAGGCTGAATCAACGGATGCCCTGTGCTGCACCTTGGAGCTGGAGAAGGAAGCTGGATAAAGATGTACGTGGTACCGCAACAAGAAGGCGGAAGTGGAGAAGCGCCCCGCTGCTTTTCCCGACTTCTGTGTGAAAGAAGACCGCCTGTTCCGCCATTTTTGGGATGCTAATAAGTTGGGTGAGTTAGGGATGGACGATCCCTGGAAATTATGTGTTCCTAAGCCCCTTAGACCACAGGTACTGGAGGAGAATCACGATGACGTGACTGCAGGACACATGGGCATTGCCAAAACCACGGCTAGAATCACCCAGAAGTACTACTGGCTTGGAATGTTCCACGAGATCGCCCAGTACGTGAGAAGCTGCAAAACCTGCCAGGAGTATAAAGTGTCCCAGCAGCAACCGCCTGGGAAGATGCACCCATCCCTGAACACTAAGCCATGGGACACCGTGTCCACCGACTCAGTAGGGCCGTTACCAAGGTCAAGCAAAGGAAACTGCTACCTTGCCGTTTACCAGGACCGTTTCACCAAGTGGATACAGATGCGACCACTCCGTAAAGCAACAGCTAGAGCTGTAGCACAAGCGTTCTATGAGGACATAGTGCTCCGGTTTGGACGCCCCGCTACGGTCATTAGCGATAATGGTGCCCAGTACACTGGTAAAGTATTCGAGGAATTGTTGAAGGAATTAGGAATTCAACACAGATTGACTCCTCCTTATACCCCGCAGGCAAACCCAGTGGAACGCACCAACAAGACCGTCAAGACCATGATCTCACAATACTGTGAGAACGATCACCGGAAATGGAATCAACACCTGCCAGAACTCCAATTCGCCGTCAACACCGCCAGACATGATTCTACCGGTTTCACTCCCGCATTCCTGATATTTGGCAGGGAATTAGAACCGCCCCAAGCTTTATCCCGATCACCTGTACCTGAAGAACAAGGGGAAGATGCCGCTTCCAGTTGGACATCACATATGACTAAGTTGAAAAAAGTTCACGAGCTAGTACGCTTGAACTTGGCTAAGGCATTCAACAATCAGAGTCATTACTACAACCTGCGACGCCGAGAGTGGAGATGTCACCTAGGTGACAAAGTCATGAGAAGAGAACATAATCTCTCTTCTGGAATCCGTGGGCATGCCACAAAGTTGGCCCCGAAGTTTACAGGACCCTGCACCGTCACCAGAGTGATTTCCCCCGTTGTATACGACCTGAGAAGTGCAACTGGGAAGCGTTTCAACCGAGTTCATATCAAAGACCTGAAGCCGTTTTACCCTGACCAGAACCAATAACCCGTGCTATTTGCATTCCAGGAAATGTCGCCGGACGACACGAAAATTCAGGTCATCCAGGATATCATCTTGGCACCGGCCCGAGATATCCCGATGGAGGACCTTGATTTCCTCGACGCCCTGGAAACTTCTCCACGTGCCCAGGACACCGTCCAGGAGGGCCCAGGGGACCTGTTCACCCCTCGGCTGGAGGACCCGGCAGAAGAGTTCCTGCTTCCCCCGTCTACTACGACCCCCCTCCCAATCCAGTTCCTGTGTTCCCTGGGCAGATCACTCCGGTGCCGAGCCCCAACTTCTCACCGACGCCCCCGGAGTACGCTCTGATAAAGGCAGCGGGAGGGACGCCTCCCGCTCCCGACCGCCCCGGCACTCAACGAGCCGCGGGCCGTCCGGCAGTGGATTGCGGCGGAGTTTCTGCGCTGCCGGACGAGACGGGACTGGTCGCCCATGATGGAGGCGCTCGTCCAAACTTTGAGACCCCCGGGATCCGACCCAAATCGGCGTTGCCGGGTCCGCCTTTATCCGGCCGAGGGCAAGCCAGTCTGGATCTCCATTCCCCGTAAAGTAAACATTGAGCCACCTGTACCGATAATCAACGTCCTTCTGAGGATAGCCCAGTTACTTTATATTTTTCAGAATTAGAATGGAGGTCCTGATCCTGGACGCGTCCCCACTCCCAGACGACCACGCGGCCGAGGAAGGCCCTGATACCGCAGGCTCCTACGCCGCTGGCCCAGACACCGCTGGCCCAGACACCGCTGGCCCAGACACCACCGGCCCTGATACCGCAGGCCCCTACGCCGCTGGCCCAGACACCGCTGGCCCTGACACCGCCGGCCCTGATACCGCAGGCCCTGAAACCACAGGCCTCTACGCCGCTGGCTCAGACAGCGCAGGCCTAGACACCGCAGGCCCGGACCCAGCCGCCTCTGACACCACACAGCCCGGCACCGCAGGCTCTGACACCGCAGACCTTGGCCATGGCAACCTGAGCCCCGACTCCACTAGCTCCACAGCCGGCAGACGAGCCGACCCCGGTGATACCGGCCACCGAGGTGGGGTACTCGCCGTCCCGCTAGGAGACTTCGCACCACGAGGCCTCCAGTACATCATGCTGAAGTCCTTGGAAGGCCTCCACCCGGAAAACCACCAGTCAACCCCCCCAACTTCCGCTGGACAACGACGCTCACCTCCACTTTACCTGCCTGTAGAGGAGAGGCTGTGCTGGCGCTGTGGCACGCCAGGCCACGAACGAGACTCCTGTGCTCGTCCCGTGAGGCTGTTCTGCTCCCGATGTGGCCCGGATCGCATCCGGTCGAGCGATTGTCCCTGCCCACGACGATTGAAGACGACCCCAGCCCGAGCCCCGACACCCCCAGCAGCTCCGACGCCGTACCCGATACTCGTCCCCGAGTATCCTCGAGCATCCCGCTCTATGCCAGCGAAAGTGCCCCACCGTCGCTGACAAGGGAACCCAATGTAACCGCTGCTCGTGGGAACGAGACACGAGACGCCCGAGACACTCCCGTTGAAGACAGCCCTAGTACATGAGTATTAGCATAGATTTTTCCAGATGTATAATTTTGAGAGTCATGTCCAGCGAACAAAAAAAAAATAATGGTTGTTACACAATCATTCTTTTTTTTCCGCAAGTAGGAGGGGTGTGTAATGAAGTGTTTTCTCATCAGCTTCATAACTAGGCTTCGGTGTACGAGCCTCATACGAGAAATGAGGTTAAGGTCATTTTAGAGTCACCCTGTATACCTGATTGACAAATTCATGAATCAAGGAGCTCCTTTGGCTAGTATTTTGAGCCCCCCAGAGAGCCCTACCCCAGACTAACCTTGTTTAGCCCCGTTGCACCCTGCTGAGGGTAATCAACTTCATGACACCCCTGCCTCCGTTTTGAAAGCACTACCAGGCTAATGACTTCACACATATCATGTTCAGACTCTTGATATTAGTATTGGTAGGATTTGATTGCATAATGACCGTCCAGAGCCCTGGGAAATAAGAAGTCCAGTATGCTATCCGTTTACTTGCTTTATTCATCTTGCAATGATTTTTGCATCCGGAAATCCTGATCAACCCAGAGACTCAGACTTCTTATTGCCTATGGAGAGTGTATTTATGATTTTGGAAAGAGTTAGAATGGTTTTCATACCTGGAAACACATTTCAGGGCCATGTGATATTGTTTAGGTCATAACTTTGTTATCCTTCGTGATTTTGCAATCAAATTCGCTCAGTAGCACAAACATCGAATGCCAAGCACTTTGATACTACCGGTTTTGAGGAAAAATGATTTCCACCGCAAGTTTCCAGACCCAAGGTCAAGTAGTGTTCACTTTTTCCTTGAGAAAACAAATCATGGTCAGCTCGAGGCCAGACCAGCCCGACCAATCAGAATCCCGACCTCGCTCTGTTTTTTGCCAAACCTGAAAAGAGTATAAGTAGCAAGATCTAGAGGCCCGAGGATAGACTGATAGATAGAGAGAAAGATAGAGAGATTCCATTTGGCAGTGATTATTCTGATTCAGTCCGATTCTTACCGTTTGATTCAGTTCGTATAACCGTTAAAAAAAGTGATCGAGGTGCTCGAAGTTTTTCCTGTATTTACATCCCGTTTTTGTGTTACACAAAGTTGAAAAAGTGAGCCAGAGCTTTTTCTGCCGACGATTCACTCGTGAAGTATATTACCAGTCAAGTGTGAGTTAACTGCATTTTGATTCCACTGCATTTTCTCATAGTTATATCAAACTGCAGCTTAACTTTATGGATCAAATAATTCTCCAGTATAAATCCAGTTGTTGTGACATTTGTCGTGACGGTTGACAGCGGCCAGTGAAATTCAGAATCCAGTACAGAGTAAGCATTGGAACTGCCCTGTTGCATATATAGATATCATTTGTAATGACCTGCAGGATAAGTTCTGTGGTTTGAAATCCTAACGTAAAGAGTTCCATCAGGAAAACAACCCTTGTTACGGTCGAGGTTCTTGGTCTGCGTAGCAGTCAACACCAAGCGTCACCAGGGTTGTGAGCATCCCGGTATCCTGGTCGCATAAGGTTTATAGTCAGCGTCGAGACCACCCTGATACTAATTATCTTGCAAACCCCAGAGGGGTGAATAGTCTTTGTACATTGACCAGAACTTGTTTTGCAGGGGTAGAGCTTCTTAACTAGCATAGGCGCTTCCCGGATGCACGTTGCACGGCTTACTCTTTGAATATCAGTCAGATTAGCTGTCACCCTGCTTAAGTCACCCTGCTTAATCAATTGTCACCCGTAGATATATGTGGTTAGGATAATCTACCCTGAGATTATTTGATCTGTGGAATTTTTGCTATCTTTGTGACTGACACCTGTCGACATATTCTGTCATGCGAATTTCCTCGTGGTCGTATTTTCTTGGTTATGATGATGATCATTGTGAGAGAATAATTCGATCTGTTTATTCTTTCCAGTGAATAAACCTGTTTAAGTGTGAATTTTAGTTCTGATTATTTGTTCTGATTGATATACCAAACAACCGCAGCAACCCGTATACCAGGGTGAAACCAAGTGGGTGAACTTAAAGCCCTCACCCCCTTGTTATCTTTTCATAGTCCAGAAGGCCTTCGACCCCTGGCATACCGTCGCTTCGACTGTGTTGCTACCTAGGCCTCCCAACAAATCCTGGTTGGGAGAAAGTGGAGTTCACCACTATAATCCAACTGGCGCTCGAGGCAACCCCGGTCTATCCTAGATATAGACATACCCCGTTGAGCACCACTCTAGTAACACCCTCCCCAAGAAGGGGGATACGTTACAACTGGTACGACACATACCCGTCGCAATGGCCAATTGTCTCGTACTCAGCGTACTATCAACTGCAACTTGCCCCAATACTGCTATCTGCGTAGGTTCATTCAGTACTGGATTTCCAAGTTCTCTCTTTTTGTAATGAACTGAACCCGTTCCGCAAAATTGTTCACCAATTCGCGAACAATTTCTCCAGAGGCATGTTTGTCAGGATGCCGTTGGTTAAACGACTCCGCCACCCGATTTCCATATTCATCGTTTTTGAAAAAAAAGCTCAATGATTTCCACTCTGTCTGCAATTGAATACACCAGAATAAAAAATTTCGAAGTCAACAATTCGTAAACACTTCATCCACGACATGTATCTAGCAACTACTCGACCTAATTCAAACGTGAAGAAATGAATCCTATTCATTTTTTACTCTTCACAGCTTTAGAAAATTCCTAGTGAAACAAGATGGAACTCAGTACTCAATAACCAAAATCCCGAAACTGCAACCAAAGAATTTATTAGTATCGTCACCAGAACCATTAAAAAATGTACAATAGTGAAAAAAAAATACTACATCACTCAGAGAAAAAGAAAATACAATAACTACAGAAACAAAATTGATCCTAACGCATCTAGTTCCAAACAACTATGGGAATTTATAAAGGAAATGAGTAAGGACTGAAAAACATGAAATTATTCCAATTGAAAATGAAGCTGATGAAGTTCTGACCGAAATAAGTGCTATTGCTGAACAATTTGATGATATTTATGCTACAATTGGAAAAACATTAGCAGATGAAATGAATCTGAATCCAAACATCGAAATTTCCAGAAACCCCATACGGAATTCATTAGTACTATTACCAACAGACAGCAACGGAATCAAAAATGTGATAAAAGAATTGAAAACAAAAAAATCTGCTGGCATAGACGACATCACTGCGGAAACTCTAAAGACAATTTCTCCTCACATTATTCGACCTCTCGAACACGTCATAAACAAATGCATGGAATGAGGAGTTTGGCCTTCTGCTTTGAAAGACATAATAGTTATTCCTGTGTTCAAAAAAGGCGACAAAAGCATAGTAACAAACTATAGATCAATCTCATTGATAACACAAATATGCAAGATATTTGAGAAAATAATCAAAAGTCGATTACATTCATATATATCACCAAATATAAGTTACTGTCTGGGAAACAATTCGGATTCCGAGAGAGAGTGTCGACACAGGATGCTATTATCGACCTCACAGATGAAATTCATAATGCTCTTAATCAAAATATGCCGTGCCTGTCGCTATTCTTAGACTTATCGAAGGCGTTCGACACGGTAAGCCACGAGCTACTCCTACAATCTTATTGAGTTGATATTGGAGTGCGAGGTATCTGTCTTCAATTATTTGAGAACTATTTCAAAAACCGCAAACAGTCCGTGAAATTGAATAATGTCAAGAGTCAACCCAGAAGCATACAGTATGGTGTACCCCAAGGTACAGTTTTTAGGACCCATCCTGTTCAACATATACATCAACGGAATATTCTCCTCGCAAAGTCAAGTGGAAATCATTGGTTTCACAGACGACACAGCATTATTCTACAAAGCAAATGACTGGATGAACCTCAAAAATACAGTGGAGCATGATTTCGTCCTCATCAAAAACTGGTTGGAAAATGAGCTGCTGACAATAAACTATGATAAAACCAACTACATACCTTTTTATAGCAACAACAAATGTTTTCCGTCATTCGACAGAATCGAAGTAACACTACAAAATGAAGTATTAACCATTCTTCCTGGAACTAAAATCAAATATTTAGGTGTAATTATTGACCCTTACATGAGATGGTATTTGCATATAAATTATGTAATAAGAAAACTGCAGTCAATTTTGTTCAAATTCAAATTTCTGAAGAAAATGATACCAGTCAAATACTTGAAAATACTCTACTATGCCCTTGTCGAAAGTCACCTACGATACGGTTTAATAGCTTGGGGCGGGGCATTGAAAACATATCTCAAATCACTGGAAGTTATCCAGAGAGGATTTCTGAAACTCATTCTTTCCAAAGAACCAAAATACCCGAAAGACCAAATATATTAATAAGCAATGGTCTTTGAACTGAAGCAGCTACACTTTTATCAAGTTGCAAATAAATTCCATCAAACGAAGCAATCCACTCAACTACCATCACATACTCATAATACACTACAAAAAAATCAATACGTATTACTGTTCATGTCGAAATCTCTCGGCCAAAGATCATATGCCTACATTGGACCAAAACTATACAACACACTTCCCGAAAAAAGCAAAAATGTAAAGAAAATCGATTTTAACAATGAATTCATATTACAGTAATATATTCAACTGAGAATTTTCCTTATTCATCATTTTCACATGATCATGTGCGTATTCCTATGTGTTCTGTTTTCATTTATTCAAATGATTTTGAATACATTGTATACTATGATGATGGATCCAAAGATAAGTGTTATAAACCCATTATTGATTGACTTATGAAGCTGTTGTGTGTTCTGGAGTAGTTATAATTTTTCCTACATGGGATTGTTGACATAGGACAATACATTTCATATTTACATTTCATATTCTATATTTTATATTTCATTTTCAACTTCTTTCAACAACATTCTTTCGCGAAACAAGTGCATCGCTGAACTCCTTTATTCTCTTCCACCATTTAATTTCTTGTATTTGTTATTATTATTGTGTGTGGATGAACGTATATTATTATCATTATCAGTATTATTACTCTCTGAAATGAGCCTTAAAAAAATCTGTTCATCGGCAAAAACAGCGAATCGGTAAAAAAAAGGGGAATTCATTTGAAGGAACTTATTGCCATAGAGTACAATTGAACCGATTCTTGTATTTTCCGTCCCACATGATGGTTGGAGTTTCAACGCTCCATATTTTCTGAGAAGGTAGATCGATTTGAAAAATTCAAGCAGCACTGTATAGGGAATGGCAAGCCCCTTCTGAAGAGGTTTCGCTTGATTCCCCTACCCATTTGAGAAAAATTTTGGAGTGAGACCCCTACTCAGGAGGTTAAAGGTTTTACTATGCTTGTTACGTCAAAATGTGTCCCCCTGACGAACAAACTTGACGTGTTTTCAGATTTCATCTGAGAGTTCTTTCCCAGCCTGTAATGCCTTGCGGTACGTTTTCGATGGGCCACCCTGTATAATTATATGTTAACTATCTCCATTCGCTTTAAACAAGTTCAAAAAAGGTTAATAATTGTCATGAATTATAGGTTTCACCGTAGTTTCCACTGCGAGACCTATGATTACTGCTTGAAACAGTACAAACTCAGCAAACTGAGTTCCAGAAGAATAGTGTCTCACATGATATTCTTACATAAACTACTGGACAATGGAGTCAACTCCTCATATATTTCGAGTAGATTGAATCTTCATGCGAGACAGTTTCCTACAAGATCTCCTCACTTGTTTCATATATCGAATATGAATACATATTACGGTTATAACTCCCCCATTACCAGATTGCAAAAATTGTGCAATGACATTTTTGGTCATCTTGATTTTTCATGTATCAATATATCTTATCTCAAGTCTCATGCTCACTCGATTATACCATGATATCGTATCACTGTCATATTATATGTATTAATACTACATCAACATGTATGGTTTGTGCTTACTTGTTACCTGTAGGAACTATTTCATTTAGTTATTAGTACTATCTGTAACATATTCTCATCCTCATGATTCATTGCTTTTTTTTCTCATTATCTTCCTCTGTTAGACCAGTACTTATATAACATTGTATATCTATTGTGTAACCTTGTTATTCGGCATTGAATTGTCTGTTCGGTTGCCGAATTGTGAAATAAAAATAAAAATGAAAGAAATGAATATCTTTTCCTTCCTTCTTCTTCTTTGTCAGGAACTCCTTCTGGAACTACCTCCAGCCTATATTTCTGAATGAATATAATGGGAATTCTGGGATCTCCTGGATGTATTGTCTCAAGTTTTCTCTAACCATTGCTTCGAGGAACTGATCTGAAGTAATGCTGCCGTATTTGAATCGCTCGCACAGGATCCGCCCCCATTGAGAGTGTTCAGATGCTGTGTGAAGGTGTAGTGTAGAATTTTTCCTTCATCGAAGCACACACTCACGTCATAATTGATGACATGATGTGCAACGCGCACCAAGTCCGCTATGTGACACCCCAGCCGCCGCATAGATGATTCGATGTCTTCTGCCGCTGGCCAGCTCTGACTAGAATAGTGCATCCACATGTTTGGAACACTCACGATGATTGTATCAATTAATGAATTATTCAAGTTCGCGAATGGTGATAAGAAGAGATGATTTCCTCCCTACATCTAATATACCACTTACCGCAGAACAAATATTATCACGATTTGTGATAAAGAGAAAATGTGAATGTGAGAATCATTATTATGTAATTCTTGAACCCTCTCCACTTCAAAATACAGAAAAAAATGGAATAAATGAAGATTTATACATTCGACTCCGATGCCTTGGTACCGAACTTGATGATAGCTATCGTTGTTGCACCCTCAAATACTGGCTCGCTCTCACACCCAAGTATGTGAGAGTATAAAAGCCGTTAGGAGAATTCATCTTGATAACATCGCGCTCTCTCACCTGTTTCACAACTCTTTTCGGTAACTAGCATTTGATACAAACTTCAATTTTTTTCATCGTACAATATCACAGTACCGTTTTCACCGAATTCAGTCGAAAAAACGATATCTTCTTGATTATACAGGGTGAGTCAAAAATGTGTACCGAGCTTTCTGGAGGTGATAGAACATTGAAAAATAAGTGCAGTTTGATGATTAAACTCATGGCCCAAAATGCATATTAAGGGAGATATATCCTTCCAAAGTTGATAAAATTTAAATAATTCCTCCGCATAACTTCTGAACGATGAAAGCCACCCGATTGAAATTTTGTGCATGAATGTATGTTGTCAAAATACATTTTTTCGTCACACTTCCACATTTCTGATATTGTTATAAAGGGTGTTTTCAGAGGGTGAGTCATGATTTTTTGTAGAAAACTTTTTTCCTTGTATTATTTTCGGTGAAAAAACAGGAGCATTTGATGGAGCGAAGAAAATTACATGAAAAAAGTACTCTTATTCAAATACAAAAAATTCAGCCGTTCGTGAGATATTTGAGTTTTTGTAGTTACATGATATCAGCAGATTGATTTTATTCATCGCGAGATTCATCAGTAACAATATTTTAGCAGGCCATGATGAATAATTTTGTTCTCAATTTTGACGTTCATGTCATCAACATTCGAGTCAACATTGTTGTAGTCGATTTGTTCGTGTGGTTTTTCTGTGTCATTTATCACTGCGATTATCAACTGAGATTTCAAGAAATATGGCAGGTTATTCGTTCTCTGAACAAACTGATATGCTTCTAATGCTTGGCGAGTGCTTCGGAAATGCAAATGCTGCTGAAATATTGTTATACCGATGAATCTCGCGATGAATAAAATCAATCTGCTGATATCATGTAACTACAAAAACTCAAATATCTCACGAACGGCTCAATTTTTTGTATTTGAATAGTAGTACCTTTTTTATGTAATTTTCTTCGCTCCATCGAATGCTCCTGTTTTTTCACCGAAAATAATACAGGGAAAAAAGTTTTCTACAAAAAATCATGACTCACCCTCTGAAAACACCCTTCATAACAATATCAGAAATTTTGAAGTGTGACGAAAAAATGTATTTTGACAACATACATTCATGCACAAAATTTCAATCGGGTGGCTTTCATCGTTCAGAAGTTATGCGGAGAAATTATTTGACAACATACATTCATGCACAAAATTTCAATCGGGTGGCTTTCATCGTTCAGAAGTTATGCGGAGAAATTATTTTAATTTTATCAACTTTGGAAGGATATATCTCCCTTAATATGCATTTTGGGCCATGAGTTTAATCATCAAACTGCACTTATTTTTCAATGTTCTATCACCCCCAGAAAGCTCGGTACACATTTTTGACTCACCCTGTATAAGTTTTATTCGAAGGTAGCGATGATAACAAAATTCGGTCTATAATTCCATCAACCTCATTCTACAATCGAAAGCATCTGGATCAATTTCAGAAGATGCCATTTCCACTCCCTCGGTTGGGTGGAAGAAGGTCTAAAAAGTATATGAACAATTGTACTTACTGGAAACAGATAACATTTTATCGCACTTCTAGATTCTCACTCATGTTGGTATAGATTATATATTCAGTTTGTTTGCTATTGTGAGAACTATGTTGTGTGGATGGAAAATCCACACAGCAGGTCGCTCTCTAACACGATAATAACCTTCCAGGCCAACTTCCTCTCGAGGTCACTGACCCCGCTCAAGGTCACTCGACCCAAGGTCACGTACATGCCCACACCACTCCTCGAGGACAAAACCCCCAAGGGGGGAGACCAAAAAAGGCGAAGACCTTTTTCTAGCGATTTACGACATACTAATCTTGCAAGTTTCAACACGAGAAGAGGAAACTTCATGGGTCCTCATCGAGGTCTCCATGCATGAATAACTATATTGGACAATCATCTAGAAGGCGAAATGAATCAATATTTCTTTGGGAACCGTGCTTTCGCTCATATCATATAACACTTTGGGCAAACTGTGTGCAATCACCAATCACCAACTTACACTAGAGGTCGTAGAAAAATAATTTTTTTTTTCCACCGGAAATTATCAAATTCATAACTCGGCTATCTCTATGATTGTCAGAGTGACTGTATTATCATCATCACTCTCAATTGGAGCAGATGTAAAGGAATGAACAAAGAAGTGTATTGATAAATGAAGCTCATTATTGAAAGGACAAGCATGCATTTATCGTGCTTCTGAAGTGCTGGAACGGAGGAAGATATGTTACTTTCTAGAAGAGGAAAGAAGAGGATGGATCGTTCTAAAACGAAATGGAAGAATGGAAAAACTATGAAACTATGAAGATAATCGGTGAGGTTCAGTGAGTGAGGACGAGTTGGAGAGTGGGACTCACAGCTGTAGAACTAAATTCATGCCTCATCGCATTAGTAACAGTGTTGAAGCGTTGTTTAATGAACTATTACATCGTTATGAATATAATAGAATCTCTTTCTATCGCTTTCAGCAACGTAACGATATAAAATCATCATCCTCATATCAGCATTCTCGAGTTGTATTCCATTCGAAAAAACGCACATTCAACCCTTTTTGTATCTTAGCAGTGAGATCATGAATTTTGAACGACCCTGTATAACGCAGCACGAATTTCTTTCTACAGAATCAATATACATGATCTTGATGAACTAAACACAAAATTGCAACTTCCTTAGAATCCACATACCGTAGAAATAAACATTCAATTCGAGCTATGTTTTGGATTAGAAATATACAAAATAATCGATATCTCAAAAACCGTTAGGGATGGGTTTGGGAGCGTATGAAGCAGAAATCATCACTCGTCATGACTCGTCATCAGAAATATATCTGACACATCTTCACGGTCATTCAGTATTCCAACCCTCTTGAATCGCACTTCTAGATTCTCACTCATGTTGGTATAGATTATATATTCAGTTTGTTTGCTATTGTGAGAACTATGTTGTGTGGATGGAAAATCCACACAGCAGGTCGCTCTCTAACACGATAATAACCTTCCAGGCCAACTTCCTCTCGAGGTCACTGACCCCGCTCAAGGTCACTCGACCCAAGGTCACGTACATGCCCACACCACTCCTCGAGGACAAAACCCCCAAGGGGGGAGACCAAAAAAGGCGAAGACCTTTTTCTAGCGATTTACGACATACTAATCTTGCAAGTTTCAACACGAGAAGAGGAAACTTCATGGGTCCTCATCGAGGTCTCCATGCATGAATAACTATATTGGACAATCATCTAGAAGGCGAAATGAATCAATATTTCTTTGGGAACCGTGCTTTCGCTCATATCATATAACACTTTGGGCAAACTGTGTGCAATCACCAATCACCAACTTACACTAGAGGTCGTAGAAAAATAATTTTTTTTTTCCACCGGAAATTATCAAATTCATAACTCGGCTATCTCTATGATTGTCAGAGTGACTGTATTATCATCATCACTCTCAATTGGAGCAGATGTAAAGGAATGAACAAAGAAGTGTATTGATAAATGAAGCTCATTATTGAAAGGACAAGCATGCATTTATCGTGCTTCTGAAGTGCTGGAACGGAGGAAGATATGTTACTTTCTAGAAGAGGAAAGAAGAGGATGGATCGTTCTAAAACGAAATGGAAGAATGGAAAAACTATGAAACTATGAAGATAATCGGTGAGGTTCAGTGAGTGAGGACGAGTTGGAGAGTGGGACTCACAGCTGTAGAACTAAATTCATGCCTCATCGCATTAGTAACAGTGTTGAAGCGTTGTTTAATGAACTATTACATCGTTATGAATATAATAGAATCTCTTTCTATCGCTTTCAGCAACGTAACGATATAAAATCATCATCCTCATATCAGCATTCTCGAGTTGTATTCCATTCGAAAAAACGCACATTCAACCCTTTTTGTATCTTAGCAGTGAGATCATGAATTTTGAACGACCCTGTATAACGCAGCACGAATTTCTTTCTACAGAATCAATATACATGATCTTGATGAACTAAACACAAAATTGCAACTTCCTTAGAATCCACATACCGTAGAAATAAACATTCAATTCGAGCTATGTTTTGGATTAGAAATATACAAAATAATCGATATCTCAAAAACCGTTAGGGATGGGTTTGGGAGCGTATGAAGCAGAAATCATCAAAAATTTTAAAAATTCGGTAATATTCAGGGCGTCCTATTGGAAATAACAAAGATGCTGCTACTTTATGGCATAAGCGGCATCGCTGCATCACTGAAAATATTTCAGATCGATAGATTGAGAGCTATTACTTGAGTAACCAAATTTTCAGAATGATGTTATGTCCCGTTCTCCGTAAACGTATAAGGTGCCATCGACCGTGACCCACTCTGTGTATATGGTCGATATTATGGTAAGAATATAATATGTATAGCTAATGGTAGTGTAACCAATTGAACTCACTGTCAGATCAGTGTCACAAAAGATACCCATACAAAAAGATATTTCACTGAAAGTTATAAATGGGGAGGAAGCGTGAAAAAGTTGAAGGCAGAAAGCGGTCCACGACATACCTATCGAGCAAGTATCGACACAATAGGAGAAAACTTCAATGTGTGATCGTTGAGGTCTCATTTACGGTTACTTATATTGGATGATCATCTAAAAGGCGAAATGAATGACATATCTTTGGAAACCGTGCTAACACTTTGGGCTAACTGTGTGTAAGAAGAAGCATCCTGCGATTGTTTTTTATTCGTAATCACCAACTTTCACGACAAGTCATAGGAAGATATATAAAAATCATGATTCTCTGGTAATCTGTGTTAAACAATCATTGAATCTCAAGGCTCAAGTATATAACCTGTAGTTTCATTTTACGATTCTCTTGGATTTCACTTAGTAATCGAATAAGTTATTTCGAACGCTCAGTCATTCCCTCTCTGCTAGGAATATCTATTTGAAATTATTCATAGGGTAATAGATAGGTACTCAGTTCAAGTGTTAATTTCAATCAATCAGGACATATTTGAGGTGAGTGTATGTAGGTAGGTACCCGCTTCTATCAACTATGTATGCATTTCGACATTTTCCTCTGTATTTTATTTCATTTCAAAGACTTCTCTCGAAATAGGTGACTGATTGTGAAAATGAGAATGATGTGTTCTGTTTTGATCTATGCAAACAAGTATCATTGGCATTTTTTGCCGTCTCTGAAATATTCCAGAAATACAGATTCTGCACGAATTCACCTCTGTGTCAGTTAAGAATATCCTATCACAATGGGACTCTCCTGGCGATTCTAGTGGTGCATTATTGTGATTCTCTTAATTACATTCTCCGACAAGAATGCGAGAACCTAGCGAATTCATCTTCACATCAGTCTCAAATACAACAGAATGAGAAAAATATTGTGAACATTTTGTTTCATGAAGGATCCCCTAGCAATACCTGTGATGATTCATTGTGATTCTCTTTGTTACCTTGCCAGACATGAATGCGGCATCTCAGGAATGTTTGTGTTAGCTGGGATCTCTCAAATGAAGGAATCAGGTTGGCTCAAATCAGAGATACTCTGAATGATGCACCTTTCAACCAATACTCACAAAATTCTGATGAGCCTACGTATCTCCCGAAAGAAGTCATCACCTTCTCCAACATGAATACATTTTAACAAGCAACAAATATATCTTGGTCATTACCCAACACGAATCGGCAACTTTCACTTGCAGCTTCTCTAACACTGCACACCGATATCATGATTGGCTTTCCTGTGAATTCAGATCGCACACTATCACTATTCCTGAGAATTGTGTATTTATTTTGTTCTCCTCACACGAAGTTCTTCATTCATTCAGTTGATGATTGATAGATAGTGATGATGAGCAGTAATATTGGAAACTGAAATGTCGTAGATGAAGAGATGACCATTTATAATAACAACATATTTTGATTATATTCGAAGGTGTGTCAACACATCAATCAATGAATTCACAATACATGAATCTCATCTTTGGATCATCTATTGGTGAATTATTTCCACAGTAAGTATTTGTCGTTTCCAAACAATTACAAGAACATAATATGCATAACGAAATGCATATGATTTGCATAATGAAATTTCATGAATATTCCATATTATTATAAGCAATCAATTGTTGGTCACCAAGCCACATTTTCTCCTGTTTGGATGTCAACATGTGCCAATTTCTATATTATTCCCAGCAAGCTTCTTCACAAACGTTTCTTTCCTTCCAAAAAATGTGGGGTTCTCTTCCACTATATCCTTCCCAACTTGCTACCTGCTGATTGATCCTATGAAATAGAATAGATTGAATTGAATTACAGCAACACGTATTACCAATAACATACACAGTATCTGTTTTCGGAATATTCATGAGTTGAGATTCACCAAGTGTATAGAATATAGAATAACTAGACTCGAGTTCAACTTTTGATAGATAAGTGATTTCGACAGTGATATCTTTCCTCATATTGACGTTAAGGTTGTCCTATGTGTTCTCGATTTGGTTCCTCAGTTCTGGTACTGAAAAAGTTTTATCCAGCACAGATTTTCATAGTATTTCTGACAGCAAGCCATTGACTCGTCATCAGAAATATATCTGACACATCTTCACGGTCATTCAGTATTCCAACCCTCTTGAATCGCACTTCTAGATTCTCACTCATGTTGGTATAGATTATATATTCAGTTTGTTTGCTATTGTGAGAACTATGTTGTGTGGATGGAAAATCCACACAGCAGGTCGCTCTCTAACACGATAATAACCTTCCAGGCCAACTTCCTCTCGAGGTCACTGACCCCGCTCAAGGTCACTCGACCCAAGGTCACGTACATGCCCACACCACTCCTCGAGGACAAAACCCCCAAGGGGGGAGACCAAAAAAGGCGAAGACCTTTTTCTAGCGATTTACGACATACTAATCTTGCAAGTTTCAACACGAGAAGAGGAAACTTCATGGGTCCTCATCGAGGTCTCCATGCATGAATAACTATATTGGACAATCATCTAGAAGGCGAAATGAATCAATATTTCTTTGGGAACCGTGCTTTCGCTCATATCATATAACACTTTGGGCAAACTGTGTGCAATCACCAATCACCAACTTACACTAGAGGTCGTAGAAAAATAATTTTTTTTTTCCACCGGAAATTATCAAATTCATAACTCGGCTATCTCTATGATTGTCAGAGTGACTGTATTATCATCATCACTCTCAATTGGAGCAGATGTAAAGGAATGAACAAAGAAGTGTATTGATAAATGAAGCTCATTATTGAAAGGACAAGCATGCATTTATCGTGCTTCTGAAGTGCTGGAACGGAGGAAGATATGTTACTTTCTAGAAGAGGAAAGAAGAGGATGGATCGTTCTAAAACGAAATGGAAGAATGGAAAAACTATGAAACTATGAAGATAATCGGTGAGGTTCAGTGAGTGAGGACGAGTTGGAGAGTGGGACTCACAGCTGTAGAACTAAATTCATGCCTCATCGCATTAGTAACAGTGTTGAAGCGTTGTTTAATGAACTATTACATCGTTATGAATATAATAGAATCTCTTTCTATCGCTTTCAGCAACGTAACGATATAAAATCATCATCCTCATATCAGCATTCTCGAGTTGTATTCCATTCGAAAAAACGCACATTCAACCCTTTTTGTATCTTAGCAGTGAGATCATGAATTTTGAACGACCCTGTATAACGCAGCACGAATTTCTTTCTACAGAATCAATATACATGATCTTGATGAACTAAACACAAAATTGCAACTTCCTTAGAATCCACATACCGTAGAAATAAACATTCAATTCGAGCTATGTTTTGGATTAGAAATATACAAAATAATCGATATCTCAAAAACCGTTAGGGATGGGTTTGGGAGCGTATGAAGCAGAAATCATCACTCGTCATGACTCGTCATCAGAAATATATCTGACACATCTTCACGGTCATTCAGTATTCCAACCCTCTTGAATGCATACCTCTCGAAAAATTTCCTGACAACAAAATTCATGAGCCCTTTCGTTTCTCTCCAAAGTCTGTGGTGCTGAAACAAATGCTGTTTACTCATCCCGAATTTTTTTGTTCGCACCGAATAACAAACAAATGGAGTGGAAAACTTTCCGTGTTATTAGCCTGCAAAGCTCCTTACGTTCTCGTGAAACACCCTCATGAAAAGAGTCGCTTCAGCTATTTCCACCTAGAACATTCGAAGTTGGTAGCTGGCGAGGGCAAAGTTGGACTTTCCTTGTTGCTCTTTACGAACTATAAAATAATTATTATCAAAATATATCTGACAGGAAACAGGAGCGATTATTGTGAAGTTCGAATTCTAGCTGAAAAATACAAAATATCTCTTCAAGTATTCAAAGGCTGATGTGTGATAATGAATCTGGGATACTCATATACGAATTAAATGTACGATATGCTCCACGTTTTCATTATCAGAGGCACTATTCTTGACATCTTTCGCGATATTGCTAATACGCAAGCCTGCGAATGGTTTGTTTGCAAGCACTTGCAAACACTGGAAATGATATCATTCGCTTGTTCGAATACACCTGACAACAGCGCAATTTGGTGTCATTTGACGTTGCAAATGCCAGTCTCAAGTCTTTTCTCATATCATGCTTGTGATCTTGCCATTGAAGTATATTTGCTATAATTACCTTCAGATACCTGAAAGAGAAATGATCTATCTGTCAGTGACACCTTGTTTTTGAAAAAAATTAGATTACAAATATATTTAATGAAAAAAAAAACTTTTCTTCTCTTGGTGGACGTTTCGGGAACGAATCTGCTCTCGTTCTCAACACAATTGAAATATTCTTCTCTTCGAAAAATGTTTCGATATATTGTCGGTTTTGACACTGAAAAATGACAATTTCGTAGACGGAGGAATTCTGGTCACAAGGTGATTTCATTAATTGATATTGAATTTTCCATTTTCATATTCAATTTTCAGAAGTGGGTGCCAAGTTCTATCTATATCAACTGAACAAGAAGCAATATTGGTCAAGAATACCAAGAGCAAATATCCTTCCCAAAATCATGAGATGCGTACGACCTTGAAAGATGCGAACGGTCCAGAACAGAGCCCCAGCTTGATTTCTCATCATCATCTCGTTCTGCCTGCCCATTCTGCAATTATTATTGCATGATATCGACCACAGCATTATCCGTTGAATTTTCACTTGCTTGATTTTTTAAATTTTCATCGGTGTTTTTCAGATAATGGAAGTCCAATACAAGCCCGTCAAACCGACAGTCTATAGAAAGAACAGGTGTCGCATCGCACAGAAAAATGAGCGTGCTTCTTCATGCTCATAGACCAGTTGGGTAGACGATGAGCGAACTTATTGAGACTCAATCATGAATGACGTAGTTGTTCTATCGACGAGAGCAACGATGCGGTAATCATTGTTTTTATGAATCGTTCGTCAAACCTACCTGTTGATCACTTATCGTAAATATGTAAGAACCCCCGTATCTTCGTTGGTTTCATAGGAGGAGGTGCAGCTCAACTTCCCGGAGTGTATGTGCCCGACAGACGAACGGAATCAAAAAGGGGAGGTGGAGAGCAATCATTTATCAAATCATTCGAGAGGTGATAGAGCGGCAACTTTGTTTTTATAGACTTTATTATTTCCAGACCTCTCTAGTCCCCACCGTATATATTATTCTCGCCCCTTCGGCTGTTCCATCGTTCATTCGTGGCGCGAAAGATGATGATAATAGGAGATAGAGAGAGGAGAGTTTGGGGAAACAAATGGTAGTGCTCGTGCCCCTATCGGTCTGAAATATGGAGACACTTTTTGTGTTGTTATTCCCTCTATATCGTAGCGTTGGTAACACTCAGCGATTTCAGCTGAAATTGTATTGTATCTTTGGGAAAAAAATTGCAAGCAATGGAAGACGTTGAGAAAAATAATTCGAATTAAAGAATTATTCGAACAATATCAACATGGTCTGGTAGGTAGAAATGAATGAATTTGAACACATGAAATTTATTGTAGTGAGAAAATGATGTTGGAAATGATGAGAAAAATAGCAGTTTGTTGAAATAAGTCATGATATACTTGACAGTATTGGTACTGTGGATGGAATTCGAAAAGAGAATTATAGCAAGATGAAATAATCATACAACTGACAAAGATATCATAGGGATAGCCAGAATGAATCTAGTTCAGGAAGAAAAATGTAGATATTACCAGAAATATGTTACTTTCTACCAAAATTTCTGGTACTATAATATGTGACATCAATGAATTATGGTGATCACTGGAGGACAATAGATGTGGTACGAATATATATTTGGAGCATGGATATACATTATTGTACAGATGATGGAGATAATGTATATTCTCAGTATATGTATTTGTATCCGTAGAACATACTTCGTCTTAGTATTTGATGGAATTGTTTTCATCCTGCATCAATACATGTTCAGTCTCTGCCATGAATTTCGCAACGGAAGATCCTTTTTCAAAGTTGATATCTCACGAAAAATGTTCCATTAAAATATATTGTGGATATTTAGTAACTATCAATGCAAGTATAGAGACTGAGAGACAGAGAGAGTTACAAAGAACAACATAGTTTTGATTAGACATATTTCATCTCAGAAGATGATATAATTTCTCTATGATGAGGAATGTTCTCCATGAGAGTTTATGATATAGTTATGATTACCTGAATCTCAACACAAGACTGACTCGGATTTGAATGAAGAAATATCAAAGTGAATATTGGCTGAATGATGAAATATAAAGTACAGTAGAACTGTTGTGAGCACGTGATTTTAGTGAAATCGAAAGACTCCAGAAGAGATAACATGGTTACAGCTCATGGGACTCTATGGTTCTCCTTCTTTTGACAACACGGAAATAATGTGAGCCAGCGGTGGAAGGTTGGGAGAAATACTCCACTAGGAATTCGAACGGTCCCGAGTCCAACAATGTTGGAGGTGACTAGCCTGAGATAATCTTAATTAGGTTACCCAGAGTCCTCAGTCTAATCAGAATTGCTCGTGGTGGAATAATATACGAGTTTGCCGATTAGACCGGACATAAAATATCTATGGAAGAGAGAGACAGGCAAATAGTTCCTTTCTGAATATTAACCAATAACTTCAGCATGGCCTCCAAACATATGAAGAGTACTCTAGAAAAAATCTAAATTGTGCTTGTGAGATCATGAAGAGCAGCTGGGATGTGAAATACCTCTCTGCACGAAACATGGAACTCACATTGCAGTCCCTCGGAAGAGAACTAATTGTAGCGATAACTAGCATGGATATTGACAACTGAGTAGGAATATCACCAGATTAGACATTGTGTGATCGCATTCAATGTATGACCGACCTCAGTTAACTACGCAATGTAATCATTCTGTTTGACATCCTCATGTGGAAGATGTGATATCTCTTAGTTGCTTTCAGTTAGTTATTTGATAATCAAGAATGTGTTATTGTGGAATATTGTATCTTCCCGAAATATGTATCCTACAAGAACAGATACACGAAGTTCTGTTGTATTCCCGGAAATTCAGCGTCACACGGCTAGCGAACAAAATAGAAGTTACCATCATGTCGCTTCATATCATTAGTCATACGTGATGAATATTAGTTGAAATGGTGTATTAGATCAATGATTCATTGGATTCATCAGATTAGATCAATAATTCCATTAGGTAGCGGCCATTATATTCGCGGAAAAATTCCCAAATTCGTATGAGTAATCAATCATACCTACCGAATAGAATTAACAAAGCCGAAAGCACAACGACAAGAAGGGAAAAAATTATCTAGAAAAGTTTGGATCTTTTTCCGTCAATCAATGATTCTTTGGCTATTGCATATCTTTCCATAGCCATTTCTTTCCTTCAGTCAATGGAATATTACAAATGGAATGATCATTTGTCTCCAGTCTTCTCAGTTCAAAAATTTGGATGGAAGATGAGTCACATGAGAAAACATCGGAATCAAAATACTGGGAGTGTCAGAGAAATATATGCGAACCCTCAAGGAAGACCAAATGCTTGGAAATCAGAACAAACATCCTCTCCTGAGGAATGAAGGAAAATCAACATTAGAAAATTCTTTATTTCCTACATTTTCACCTCAATTCATGGTTTATATAAGAGCACCAGCATTTTTCGCGTATCTTCAATACTCCAATGCAGCTCGTTACTCTCTACTTTCTCTCGACTTGACCTCGAGTAGGTTGGCAGAAGGCGACACTTATGTGGAGAGTACGACTAGGGAATATACGAATATAATATACGTGCTGTAATTCCACGGTGTGATACAGGGTGTTACAGAACTATGAGATCAAACTTCTAAGGGTTATTCAGTGAGACAGTAGAAAACATTTGAGTAGTGGGTCCCATGTCCGAAGAGTGTCAATACGGCACTACGGCCCTAAGACGCGTTAAAATACAGAAAGACGATGGATTGCCTAAATAGGATTAGATGCATTCGATTTTTGCCTTTCGTACATGATATGTAACAACAGTTGTTCAAAATATCTTCCTCCAACCTGAATACACCGATTTAAACGTCGCACATGATTTCGGCAGACTAGAAATTTGATCCTTGTCAGGGTTCGGTTCGGTCATACCGTTGGATTGCCAGAGATGGAGCAGTTTCTTGACCTCCCAGGTCACCCGATTTAACGTCGCTGGTTTTTCTCCATCACGATTGTTGTGATGACATCATGTACGAAAGGCAAAAATTGAATGCATCAAATCCTATTCAGGACATTCATCGTTTTTCTAAATTTTAACGCGTCTTAAGGCCGTAGTGCCGTAGTGACACTTTTCCGGACATGGGACCCAGTACTCAAATGTTTCCTACTGTTGCACTGAATAACCCCTAGAAGTTTGATCTCATAGTTCTGTAATGCCCTGTATTACACCGTGGAATGACACCACGATTCATACCATACGATTCATTCAAGTGGAATGAACGAACAGTCGCAATGAAACTCCATCTGAAGTCATTCCTTCTGAGGAATCAATCGATTCCCCTAGTGATGAGTAATTTCATATATCATTGAATGGTCATTATCTCCTGTTATCCAGATATTCTCTAGAAAATTACCATCGAGCGGTTCTATTTGGTCTCAGTCCTGTAATTGCTTCAGAGTTTCAGAGCGAAGTAAAGATACCAAAGTCTGAGAATCGTTCTCATCAACTGAAAAGGTAAACAAGAAGGGATAGGAAAGTCGTATGATGATAAAATCAGATTGGCTGAGCTTTTCCAAGGAAGAAAATCGAATTTTAAGATCTTTCACAAATATTTGACCAGGCGCATACCCAATGATTCGGAATCAAGGGATCGATGCTGCCAGCTGAGAGAATATAGGGATACTGGAAAATATAGAAAACTCCATTTCAGGAATGAGAGCAGACATAATCAATCTGAGCAACCGCCACAGAGATTATGTATTACCGGCTTTATAACTCTTCTCATTTCGATATCTTCGAACCCATTGTCACGCGAATGCAGTTCTATTCATTTATATATAATTCCAATTGGGTGATGCATTAATATCATTCCTGTTCAATGACAAATTCTATTCGTCGTTCATTCATTCGGTTTCCTAAGAGTGTAATGATGTTGATTTCTCAATATAGGAAGTCCAGCTGGATGATCTCACGAATTGTCACAGAAGCTGTCAAGGAACTCAGATATCGTGATATCCGATAGCTCTAGCATTAAATATCCCTCCCGATGTCTTGTGTCCCTCGCCAATCCAGCTCGACAGGTATTCCAGCTGAACCGGACATATCCTTATGACACTCTATACTTGACTATACATACTACACTGTATGCTCATTTGATTCCGCATTTTTGTATTCTATTACATAACTTCCGAAGAGAGGTATTGATGTGTCTCTGTCTCTGACGTTTCCTCCGATGATTCTAGCTGGTCGTAGCTCACTATATCGAAAGCCTCCGCCAAGAAAATACACCTGTTGTGACCACGGATGGCATCATCAGTCTAAATAATTTCTCTGAATCCGTACTGCATTTCGGAAAGCATGTGCAGCAGGGAGTGTATGAGAGTAAATAATGATGACGATAATGATGAATCAAATTGTTTTGGATAGTTTTAACACCTACAAATGAAATACAATATAACGAATATAACAAAATGAATGATCGTAACCTGAGTATTTTCCAAATATATTCAGGAATTATTCTGGCATTAGTGATTGTTATCTGACATGAATCAGCTTGATCCATGACAGTGTAGATCGGATAGTCAAAAATCGAATAGAAGAGTGTTCTTCCTCCATTTTTGTTGCATACTGTACATTTCTGATCAGGGCCATAGAGTAGGCAATTCAAAGTGAATTGAATACTGAATTGATTAGCCATATGTAGTTGGAGTAAGGATATGGGTGACTCGGATGAGTAGTTTCATCAATAAATATGTACTTCGATCATTGGGTGTATCAAATGAATTCTGAAAATACATGCAATGATAACAGGATGTCAATGGACAGTTTGAATTATGTGAGAATGTATAATATTCAGCAGATGTTGTTTCTTTATTCGGAGGAATGACACCATTCATAACACGCTTCTGTTGTTCGGTTTTGTGGCTTATCATTGAGATATTTGAAATTTGGAAAACAGGCTCCTAGAAAGGCACTTTCCAAACCCTCCCTTCCATTGCTTCAGGAACTCCTTCTTGCCCTGTTCACCTGCAGTTTTCCCCAAATACCCGATTCATTGCGTGACCCAATAATGCGACACAATAAGATTTTACTGACGGCTGGAATATAAACATCACGAGATATCCAGTCGAGGAGGTTCCTATTTCAGGAAGGGAAATTTCAACATTCATCAATATAATTTTCCCTTGCAACAGACGCAGTCATAAATATCTCGAGATAAAATCTTTGTAACCGTCATGAGGGATGTTGCTCCAAATTGTAGTCCCCGGAAATGGAATCATAAATAAGGAGCTCCGAAAGCATTTCATTGGCTTTCGTATTCCTAGAATCACCTTTCTTCCAGTCGTGGATAATAAACTCAAGGTCTGGAAAGCGCTGCAAAAATAAATGGATATATATGACTTCCCGTCCGTGCAATCATATCTGAGAATTTTGGAAGGAAGAACATATTATTGCATCCATCAAGAGATCATTGGAACATAGTAAAATGAAACATAGTGAAGTGAAATCCACCTCGAAAGTCCCTCCGTTCTCGAAAAAAAAAATGTCTTGAAGTTAACCAGTGAGATATATATTCTTATTATCAGAACACCATTGGACCATATTTTTGAGTGAGGACGACATTCCTCATTGGGAAGAAACTGAAGAAATACCGGTTTTCTTGATACACGTTCTTCAATGAACATCACCTCATAACTCTCAAACTGAATGAGGTATTGAAATGCTCCTTTCCATAATCGAAACGCAGTTCTGTTATGCTTCTCACACTGTTTGGTGACATCATGGTAACTCTTCGCAGTTCTCCGTAAATTGATTCAGAACGCAAGATATCACTTTTTCATGATCGAAATTTCACTCACCAATCATGGCTCAGCGAACTGCAAACGTGATTTTAAGACATTTTGCGGAATCTCAGATTCAACATTTAACCAAAACTCCTGACACTCCAGAGCAAAATGCATTGGCAGGACGTAACAACCGAAACATTGTAGATGAAGCTGAATATTCTATTCAGTATGCAGAAGTAGGAGAGGAGTTCTGAGCCAAGGCTGTTTCGACTGCCATGTATATAAAAAAATATTTCACAAACCAAAAGCATATCTGAGAGAACTCTTGAAGAACTGTGGATGATGCTCCGGATCTGATTCCGACTATTCGGATGTGAGGCAATGGTACATGTTCCAAATCGAAAAAAAGAAATTGGGACTCGAAATCAAACGAAATGATTCTTGTTGGTTACTGTCAGGATGCGAAGGCATCGACCCATCTGTCCCAGGACAAAAAACCTTCGTAGGGGAATTTCATCAATTTTCTGCCGATATTTGAAGAGTCTGTCCATGTTCCTGAAGAAGTTTCCATAGAAAATTGAACCAATGAAGTTGAAGTGGGGACAAACGGAAGTTTGTCATTCCAACTTACATCGAAAGTACAAATTCTAGCAAGATCCAGTACTGAACGAAATCGATGATAAAGTATATCATCTCCACTCCACAAAG
Source organism: Gastrophysa polygoni (assembly GCA_963576655.1). Taxonomy (NCBI): domain Eukaryota; kingdom Metazoa; phylum Arthropoda; class Insecta; order Coleoptera; family Chrysomelidae; genus Gastrophysa; species Gastrophysa polygoni. The sequence continues at coordinate 35,099,371 of OY755082.1, forward strand.
GGTCTCGATGTCACACAATTTGCCAATCCTCCGACAGTGGAAGAAGTGATGGAGAGACACGTCGCCGAACTTAGGAAACGAGCGATGTCAGAAGAATATCGTTCCTTTATAGAGAATGAGACGTAGATTTTTACTGACTCACTACCAAATAGGTGACCCATGATTCATGAATGAGTATCTATAACGGAAGAAGACTATGGAGGAAAATATTCCCAGGTACAAAGCAGGTCTCTTTATCAGAGGCTGTGCTCAAAGGAAATGAATTGATTACCTATCATGAGATTTTTTCCCTACTTGTGAGGTATACATGCACACGTCTTTTGATTGTTCCAGCTGCAAAATCAGATCTGGACACAGAGCGGATGGATGCTGGTACTGCTTTCCTAAAATTGATTATTTTAATAATACTTGAGAACTCACGACAAGAGTCGGAGACTCACTGTGGAGTGCTTCACAGATCAACCTTAACTATGTCGACGATTAACTCATTTTTCTCAACAACAGGGAGATGAGAGGAGATACTATTCGGAGAATAAGTTATATGAAGACTCCAAGATGATGGATTCGAGAGAAACAAATAGCTGTGTTGATTTGGAAATGAAGAGGAATTGTACTGGTCGAAAAGAATATGGTTGATTGCAAACCTGTCGGTACGCCGATGAATCTCAACCAGGAGCTGAACAAGGCAATATCTCTCAGAAATAATGAGGACTTGGAGTATATGAAGGAAGTACCTCTCCAGCGAGCAGTCAGAAGTATTAGGTATATTGCTCAAGGTACACGACCTGATATTTCTTCTGCTGTGAATACTCTCAGCAAATATAACAATCATCTAGAGCTACTTGGACTGCAGTTGAAAGATTCATGCGCTATCTCGAGGGTACAGTCGATGTGAAAATTGAGTGGATTCAATAAAATTCTCGGATTTTGCGACGCTGACTGAGCCATTGATACTGGCAAAAGGCGTTCATGTTCCGGCTACGTTTTCTTGATGCTAGGAGGTGCCATATCGTGGTCTTCCAGGAGACAACCAACAATTGCTCTATCTACGATGGAGGCGGAATACATGTCACTTTCTACTGCGATACAAGGAGCTATGTGGTTACAACAATTCGTTCATGAGTTCTTGCTGAACAAAAGAGATGCCATTGTCCTATAATGTGATAATGGAAGTACTGTTGACTTCAGCACAATCAGAAGGCTATCATTGTATCATCGACAAAGCCGATAAGTTCGGATAGACACATGTTTTGTTCCCGAATGATGTTCCCGAATGATGTTCTATTCATCTCAACTGTCATTATTGAGTTCTCATATTGTTCTCGAATTGGAGTTTGTAGTTGTTGAATATACCAAGACAGTTGTCATATCGTTCCTTCTCAATCTTGCTGGTTTCTCCATACTTACGTTATGAACTCAGTATTAATCAGTCCATTCCATCAGTAAAAAGGGTGCATTCACGAAGTAGAGTCCGGTCCCTAATGCAGTTACATAAACTCTATCCATTCATCATGCAGAGAAGAACTGCACGGATAATAAGTGGAGATACATTGAAGAAGGGTTGAAATTCGCCAGATATTACAAATTTGAAGATAGTTAAAATGCATTCGAAGATTCTGATAGTGAACCAGGATCATGTACAATATGTACATATTAGTTCCACCTAATATGTACATTATTCATTTATCTATCGTTTGGTTCCATCCATATTGTGGATTATCGAATGTGATTTCAGTATTTCTGTATTTGAGATTGTCATAAATAGAATTCGTTGAAGACGAACAATGAGAAATATTCCTATGCACTCGCACAGGCGCGGAATCAGGGCCCTATGCGAAAAATCATACAATGAAAACATTCATGCTGAATTATATCATTCTGGAAACTTTCTTGACTCATCTCTCGACACCGTGAGCCATGAATTACTCTCCCAGTCTTTAGAGGAAATAGGTATCAGAAATACTTCATTAGATTTACTCAAAAGCTACATCACGAATAGACGTCAAACTGTTAGAATAAACGATGTTATTAGCGAAGCCTTACCTGTTGAATACGGGGTGCCTCAGGGTACGGTCCTTGGACCACTACTCTTCAACATCTATTTGAATGGCTTATTTTATGTGAAGAGTCAAGGAGACATTGTTGTATTTGCCGTTGATACCACAATCTTTCACAAAGCTGATTCATGGAAAGAAGTGAAAAGAATCGTACAAACGGATTTTATTCTGATTAAGAAATGGCTTGGAAACAGATTATTAACAATAAATTTTCAGAAAACGAACTATTCACCTTTTCAGCTTTTCACCGATATTCAAATATCTGACGGAGAAACTGACCTAATAATAACAGCTAAAAATAATGTCAAATATCTGGGAGTAATGATAGACTGCCACATGAAATGGGACATACACATAAAATACGTCATCAAGAAATTACAATTCATCCTCCATAAATTGAAATATTTGAAAAAAATTCTACCAACACATCAATTATTAACTTTGTATCTTGCGCTCTTCGAAAGTCATCTTCGATATGGCATACTTGCATGGGGCGGCGCCTTGAAATCGCACCTCAAACCACTCGAAATTCTACAACGGAGATTCCTCAAGATTATTTTGGGAAAGTCATTTAGATATCCTTCTGACCTTCTTTTTGAAGAAACAGAGGTATTTAATATACTTTATTACTACCATGTGACCATGCGGTACCATACTTTTAAAAACTCAGGAGACTTACCAACACATACGTACAACACCAGACAAAAAAATAACTATATCATTCCACAAATCACAAAATCACTCGGAATGACTAGTTTCTCATTTAATGCTCCGAAAATGTACAATTCGTTGCCCGAAGCAATCCGAAACCTACCTAGCTTATTCAATTTTGAAAAACAACTGAAATTATTCACGAGAGAAACTCAAAAATTCCTGTAAAAGAATTAGTAACCTCACTTCATTTCATTCTTGCGAGGGTGTATATGCATATGTTTGTTCTGTGTGTTGAACAAACATTTACCATACGATGTCTTCAATTCATATCACATATAAATGTTTTATTTATGTTATATCTAGAATAGATAATAGTCCCATTCATCTATTGAGACGCAATACCAATGGCGTCTTAACCTTGGCAGCTGTTGATCTACTTCTTATCATCATGCGACGCAGTTCTGAATCAGCACTCCGATATTATAAATAGACGTCCCAGGACCATCAGCAATAATTCTATTTGCGATCGTCATTCTTAGACGTTAGAATCATATGTATTGAAAATTATAATGAAAGTTCTTGTGAATAAATAAAGTTATAATTTTTTTTTTAAAAAAGACATTTTCCAAAAGGAAAATATAAAATTGGCGCAGTCGGTAGGATACCTCAACATCTTAGAATACGGCAACAGTCCTCACTGGCGGCTTTACAATAGTTGGAACACGGAAAACGGTCATCACCAGCGGTTGGAGTCTACAGAACACGGCGACGTCCTCACTAAGGTGGCGGTTTCCAAACCCCCAAGGTCCGAAGAACCGAAGCAAGAAAACCCAACAGAAATAACGAAGACCGGCTTCTGTCTCCTGCGGATTAGGAACACCTAGTGAAACCCCTGACAGCGAGATCCAGACAGCCAAATGCAAGGAAAACTTCACATGTAAGCAACATAGAATCTCTCATACTCAAAATTATCCAAATTTGATTCTCACAACACAGTTCGATTAATTCCCATCGCTCACATTCCCATCACATTCGAATTCATACCATTACTATAATAAATCTGGTCAAGGAAATAATTTTCCCAAAATGCCGGATAATGATCAAGAAAATCAACCTCAAATTGAACCATATAAATTATCAGAACTATTTTCATTAATACCTGAGTTCGACGGTGACTCTGTATTATTAGGTGCATTTTTGAACGCTTGCGAACAAGCCTATCAACTTGCAACGAATGATCAGAGAAGACTCCTATTAACACATTTCAAAAACAAGCTCAAAGGAAAAGCAGCTATTTTAGTAAATTCAAAAAAACCCAGACTCATTTAGAGAAATTAGAAATCTCCTGAACACCCATTTCGGAGATTCTCGAGATCTCAATTCGTTGATACAAGATCTACAACGAATGAGACAATCACATAATGGAAACGCAATAACTTTTCATTCCAGATTGCAAACTCATAACGCTAAAATTAGCATGTGTCCACAAATCTAATTTGACACCTGAACAAAAATCCGCACAAATTACTCTGATCGATAACATGACAATGAACACTTTATTGACAGGATTAGAACCCAGAATAGGTCAAATAATTAGAGCAAGTAATCCAGTAAACATGATTGACGCCGCATCCCGAATTAAGAGAGAAATGCAACTATCTTATTTCGAAATGCAAAAATCAAATCAACCCAGACAACAAATGATGATGAAACACAATTTAATCAAAGACCCCAATTCAGACCAACACAGTCAAATTTTCGACCGAATTATCAACCAGTTCAAGATCAGTCGTATAATCACCAGAGACCTCAGTGTCAATCAACATATCAATCACAAAACCAACAAAGACCTTTTCAACAACCTAATACAAGTTTTCAAAGACCACAATTCAGTCAAAATAATCTTCAGAGACCGCAACAAAATTTTCAAAGTTCTAGTAACCAACAGAGACACTCCACATCAAATTTCAGTCAACAAAGACCTTCTGTCATACAACAAAATCCGAATAGGAAGACACATCATTTCAACTACGGATTCAACGAGAACGAATCTCAATATTATTACGAAGATTATGATGGTTATAGTACAGCCAATAATCAAAATAATGGTTATAATACTGCTTATGACCAACAGCAAAGTGACAATTCTCAATATTATGACGATTACCCCGATTACGACATACCCCTATATGAAGACTATCAAGAAGACAATATTCAATATGATCAATATTGCGAAAAGATACATTTTGAAGAGGAATTCGTACCAACTGAATTCCAAACTCAAAATTTTCAATCAACCAACCAATCAGAAAAACCCCCGCCTATGAATACAACCTCGGAATGCACAACTCAGCATTCAACGACAACTACAATAGACGACCTTGCAACGCAAACACGGACGATGTCTCTCAATCAGAATGCATCACCCAAGAAATTGAAACGCGTGCAACAAACTCAAAAAATGATACAGGGAATGTTCATGTAAAATCAAACTTCACAGTTAGTTCAGAAAATCTATATTATATCTTTGACATAACAAAAACGTTCAGAATTTTAATTGATACAGGTGCAGGTATTTCAATTTTCAAGCCAAAAACGGTAGAACAATTCACAAACAGATACCCCGAAAGTTTATTTGTTTCAGGAATAACTGACGAAAAAATTGAAATGACCGAATCAACTCTGATTCCGTTTACATTGAATGACCCACACAAAGTCTATATACACAATCTCGATATAGAATTTGACGGAATATTAGGATCAGATTTCCTAGAGCACTACGAAGGTATCGTAGATATAAAAAATAACCAACTGATCACAAATTTCAAAACCGTTCCTCTATTCAAAGTAGAATCAAGAAAAGAACAAAATTCAGAGCCAACGCGAAGTCCAGATGTATTGAATAATATCATAAATATCGAACCAAGAGTTGAACAAGTTTTCAAAATGAAATCAAATTTAAGAAATACAGATGCTATACTGTTAGCATGCGAAAAAGACAGAGTTCGACTTCCAAATGCAATTGTAAAAATAAATGGAAAAGGTGAGTTCCTCACAACCATTTTGAATGCAAATGCTATACCAAAAACAATAGAATTTTCAGATATCATCTTAGAACCAATCAACAAGACTGATCAAATTCTGAATTACAACATGAATGAATTTGAAAATCAGTCAGATCAAATGTCAGTACCAACACGAGAAATCGAAATTAAGAAATTATTACGTTTAGATCATTTAAACGAAGAAGAACATGAACTCATCACGGAATTATGTTTAGAATTTTCTGATATATTTTATCTAGAAGGAGACAAACTAACATTTACTAATGAAATCAAACATGCAATTGACACCAACGATGCAAAACCTATTTTTACAAAGTCATATCGATATCCACATGTCCATAAAGGCGAAGTAAAGAAACAAGTATCGAAAATGCTAAGTGAAGGAATAATACAACCCTCAATTTCACCTTGGTCATCACCAGTATGGGTAGTTCCCAAAAAACTCGATGCATCAGGTAAACAAAAATGGCGAGTTGTAATAGATTACAGGAAGTTAAATGAAATTACGGTAGATGATAAATATCCTCTCCCGAATATTACTGATTTATTAGACCAACTTGGAAAATGCCAATATTTTACAACATTAGATTTAGCCTCTGGTTTCCACCAAATAGAAATGAAACATTCAGACATTCAAAAAACAGCTTTTTCAATAGAAAATGGACATTTAGAGTTTCTAAGAATGCCCTTTGGTTTAAAAAATAGTCCCTCTACCTTTCAACGTGTCATGGACAATATATTAGTAGGAATACAAAATGAAAAATGTTCAGTCTATATGGACGACATTATTGTATATTCACCAACTATTAACGAACATATATCCAGACTATCAGATGTTTTCAAAAGACTACGAAAATTCAATCTTTAACTACAACCAGACAAATGCGAATTCTCACGTAAAGAAGTAGCATACTTAGGACATATAATCACACAAGAAGGAGTGAAACCAAACCCTTTGAAAAAAGATGCAATCGTAAATTTTCCTCAACCAATCAACCAAAAAGAAATGAAATTTTTCCTTGGATTAGTAGGATATTATAGACGATTCATTCCAAACTTTGCCAAAATCTCGAAACCATTGACTAGACTATTACTAAAAGACATAATATTTGAAGAATGTAAACACTCATTTGAACAATTAAAGCAATCTCTATGTCAATCACCAATCTAAATATATCCTAACTTAGAAGAAACATTTATCTTGACAACAGACGCGAGTAGTTTTGCAATGGAAGCCGTTCTTTCACAAGGTCCCATTGGAAAAGACTTACCAATTGCATTTGCATCAAGAACTCTTTGCAGTGCAGAAACAAAATATTCAACAATAGAACGAGAATTACTAGCTATTGTTTGGGCAGTTAAAAACTTTAGGCCTTACCTATATGGAAAAAAATTTAAACTATATACTGATCATAGACCACTAACATGGATATTCTCAATAAAAGATCCAGGTAGTAGACTTGCTAGATGGAGATTAAAATTAGAGGAATATAATTATGAAATTATTTACAAACCAGCTAAGATCAATAAGAATGCCGATGCATTATCACGAATCAAAATAAATCACTATGGTCACCGAACATATATGGACTAGAAGGTCCACTTTCAAGCGGAACTTTGTAGTCGGTCACACAAACGCAGCGGCAAGTGACTCCGAATTCCTGCATTTACGAGGGTCGCTTGTGTGCTATTTTCATGTTGCAGTGTGAGCGTTTCGTACGGGGGCGAATGGAAAAGTACACAGGTGGATAACACATTTTTAATTCGACTCGAATTTCTGAAATAAATAAAACAATACGTATTCACGATAGGAAGATTCGCCATCATTTGTGAGGAGGAAAAACTTATTGTAGATACAAAACTCAATTGATGAAAAAAACTATCCCAACAGACACATCGAAAGATGGAAGGAGATTGATTCAGTGAGGTGTGGATCTTACTCTGAAAAAGCCAACAATACCTAATCTCACAGGTTTCGTAAAATTGTCAATTTTACGTTTGTCTTCTTTGATTTTTTGGTTTTTATATCGCGATTTGCATATCTCAATGTATAATATATACGTACTCTAGTAGAGAAAGATACAAAATAATTCAATGGAAAATTTTCACACGGATGTGTGGAAGCTACATTTTTTAATAAATCTTTCAGTTTTGTCCCAAGAGAATTGTGACAAGCAAATTAATCAAAATTTACAATGAATATATTTTCTAGTTTCATCATGTGCTCTACTATATTCAGAGAAGGCACGGTCGAACCACCAAATGGTAATTTTTCAGTATTTACATAGGCATTACAAAATAGTGTTGCTTGTTTCTCTAAACTATTTCCTTCATTGAATTCTAGACAAACCTGACATGAGTGCTGCACCAAACATTTCTTTAGTAAATAGCCAGCGACATAAACTAGTGCATTGCCATCTGTACTACTAAGATTTCTGTAATCATTTGTAAAAACTTTCCGTGAGTTATTCATTGGTGTTGATACCGGGAAAATCGATTTATCGCAATCGCAAATGAATAAACATATATTTTTTCTTCATAATTGAATTCGTATCAGTTTTTTTTCCATATTCTATCAGCATCAAAAAACAAAAGCTTCATCTGATTTTTTTTATCCAAACCTACGAAAATTTTCATGCAAATCTTTTCACCCTCAGTCACTTTTCACAGCCCTCAGCAAAGTGCAAACTGCAAATTTTTATTCTGTTGTTACATTGCTCAGGTGAAAGATTCGCATTTCGATGGTTACCGATAAATCCCAAGGCAGTTTTCTAGCTTTGACATCTGGAAAATAAATCTTAAATCTACAAAAATTATTAGATTTCAAATATCTTACCTAAAATCATCTTTTGGGCACCTAAAAACTGAAATACCACCTCTTGCTTTACTGATACATCCCTCAGCAGAACACAAAATCATTTTAATTAGTTCAAATAACACAACAATTTAGGAAGTTGTAGTTTTGAAGCACTCCGAGCAGTACCTATTGTAGAGAATCTATCGCGATCCAACCAGTATAGAACCTATCACCCGTATCACAACGACAGACGGTATACGAGCGGTAGCCAACTCGGTCCAACTCGGTAGACGGGGCAAGAAGGGAAATTTCTGGGCGGGGCTTAGAGTGGATCTTCTATATCTTATATGTTCGGTGCTATGGTGAATCCTCAGCATTACTAAGAAAAATTTTAACATCAAATGATAGTGATATTTCAGACGCTGAAACTGAAATTTCTCCAGAAACATTACAACAAGAATTTGACAGTTTTTCTAAATTATATAAAGAAAAATCACTTATTGACTACTCAAAAATTGAATTTTCACATCAACAACTACTTGATAAATCACATAAACATGTAATCGTGATTATCCAAAAAGATCGATTCACTGACCTACAAGAAAAAATCATAGATGACATCTTTGAAGACGAACCAAATTTTTCTGCAAATAGAATTAATGTTGTATCTAGTAGAAGCGTAAAAAATCGTAAATACTACTTTATTTTATTACCATATGATTTAGAAGAAGCAATTATGTATCTGTTTATATCTGTTTATCTATGTCAAGACATAATTCAATCTAACGAAACATATTTCTTGGAAAATAATTTACATCTCCCAGTACAAGAAATTCTATCGTATATTCTTGCCGATAAAGGAGATTTACGACTAGTAATATATGTCAGGACATAACCAAAACACCAGATCCAAATGAAATTCCTATAATAATTGATCAATATCATAGCGGAAAAGCAAATATACACCGTGGAATAAATGAAACAATTAGGCGAATTAGAGAAAAATATCAATGGACAGGAATGACGAAACAAATCGAAGATTTCATGAAAAAATGCGAAACATGCCAAAAGACTAAGATCTGTCGAAAAGATTTAAATAATCCACTAGTGATTACGGAAACACCAAAAACACCATTTGAAAGAATCAATATTGATATACTAGAAATCCCAACTAAAGACTATATTTTAACAATTCGAGATGAACTTACGAAATTCACTCAAGCATATCCTTTACCGGACAAAACAGCAAAAACAGTAGTAAACACTCTCATATTATATTTCCAACACTACGGAACTCCACTACGAATCCATTCAGATTCAGGAAAAGAATTCGATAATACGTTAATGCGAGATCTTTGTACATTATAAGATATAAAAATGTCAATTTCAAGCGTACATCATCCACAATCTAATGGATCACTTGAAAGATTTCACGCGACGCTCATGGAAATGATAAGAATCAATAAAACAGACAACCCTGATGAACACCCTCTGACCATAATACCATAAGCTGTTATTTGTTATAATAATACGAAAAATAAAACTCACGGATTCACCCCGTACGAGTTAATATTTGGACATACCTCAGGAAGACCTCAAGAACAATTGTATAATCAAGAACAATTAATCAGCAAGTATATAAGAGATTTCAATAATAGAATTAGTTATTATTATAAAGTAGCCCGCGCAAGAACTGAGTTAAGCAAAGAAAAAGCCAAAGCTCGATTTGATGAACGAATCAAACATGAAAAACCTCAATATGAGATAGGAACTAAGGTATATGTAAAAGAAAGTCAAATCGGATCCAAACTCCAGAATAAATTTAATGGTCCTTTTGAAATCATTGAATTATATGAGAATTCAGCCAAATTGAAAAATCTCACGACGAATCAAAAAACTAAAGTTAATTTCGATAGATTAAAGCCTTACGATGGATAAAAAAAACTGAAACTCTATTTTTTTTTATTACAGATTTCTACTTTTATCACCCTGTATAGCCCAGTACTATTTAAAACCAGTGAATAACACTATAGGAATATATCTCAATGAAGAAGATAGTATGAAAATTTCAAATGAAAAATGGACTCTATTAGTATACAAGGATCTTATCCCGGTAAGAAAGGCCTTAGACAATAATCAGAATATCCTGAACAATCTGCTGGATAAATTCGAAACCAACAATGAAAGAATGATGTATTTCAACGCTGAAATAAAAACGCATATCAGCCTACTGGAGCAAACTGCAAGATCGCTTGAAACAAAGTATGATGAAATTCAATCAGACACAATAGACTATTCAAACCGAGAGAAACGTGGTATTATCAACGCTGTAGGAACGATATGGAAAGCGCTTATGGCAACCTTGACGCATCATATGGAGAATATTATACGAATTGTATTAATCAAATTTACAAAGATGAACACCAAATTGAAAATTTGTTGAAAAATCAAATTACTGTGACTACATCTGTTATAAAGAGCTTCAATGAAACAATTCAAAAATTTCAAATTGACGAGGCAACATTTGATGAAGATATACAAAATATTGAAAAATCAATTTATGATATTTCTGATAACTAATATTTAGTAGATGCAAAGTTGAAAGTATTGGATATTTGTGAATCGTTAATGGAAAGCTATCTATTATTTAAATGACATTCTGAATTCAATAACTTTTGCGAGATTACAGATCATTCATACATCAATAATCACACCAAGAGATTTACTTCATTCTCGTCAAGAAGTCTCTCAAACTCTACAGAAAAATAATTTACCTCTACCATTGGAAATGTCATCTGTAGCTCAATACTTAGAACTCATTGGTTTACAAGCATTTCAGACCGAGTCAAAAATAGTATTTGTCTTAAAAATTCCATCAGTTGATCCTGAAATCTATTCAGTCTTTCGATTATTCCCAATACCTATCCTAGATAATCGAACTGGGTTACATCATATCTTACCAACCAGTATAAAATATATTGCAAGAGACTATGATTCTATGCTGTTTACTATTCCCAAGAATTTTGACAATTGTAAATATTTATTTCATGGCATGAAAATGTGTAAAGACTTGTTACCATATCCAATTGACAATGATGATATTTGTGAAGCCCAAATATTGAAACACTTGTTAGGAGTGCCAAGACAATGTCAAACAAATCTAATTTTTGCCAAAAATTATAACATTTATGAGTTACGGACCAATAATTGGCTAATATCAGTATCTGATCCATTACCAGTTACTATCAAATGTCAGTAAAGAGAAACGATAACGAAGATAATCAATACTAATTCCATTTTGAGATTACAACCAGATTGTAATGCTTTTATTGGTAGTACCAGGGTACATCCAAAAATTCTTGTTAACAACAATGACATGTCAATTGATTACAAAAGTCATGAAATTATGATTCCATTTCAATGCTGTAATCATATACCTGAAAAACAAAAACTTCCGGAATTGAAACCATTGAAATTGAATAAAATCAATACTGATGATTTGAGTATTGCTCAACATAAACTGAATCAATATTCTGAAGAATTAGACAAAATTATTAATGAACCTTTTGTAACAAAACATATATCATGGTTTACTTATTTTATTATTGCATTGATTGTTTGCTTAATCTTGCTGTATTCCTTTTGCAAATGTAAACGAAATCGTTCCATGAAAATTGGAATAATGACTTCAAGAAATGATGGTCCACCTCAGCCTCCACCAAACTCGAGAACCAACTTCAAGTTCCTCACCAAACTTATGCCAAAAAGAAGGCCAAGCTACAGAGTGGGAGAACCAGTAGAACCCGAAGACATACAGTTGAATACAACCAGCTCAAAAAGTTATGCCTAAAAGTTGCTGCAATGTGTAGCACCAACTTTTTCATTAAAAGGGGAGTTGTTATATCTAGAATAGATAATAGTCCCATTCATCTATTGAGACGCAATACCAATGATGGCGTCTTAACCTTGGCAGCTGTTGATCTACTTCTTATCATCATGCGACGCAGTTCTGAATCAGCACTCCGATATTATAAATAGACGTCCCAGGACCATCAGCAATAATTTTATTTGCGATCGTCATTCTTAGACGTTAGAATCATATGTATTGAAAATTATAAGAAAAGTTCTTGTGAATAAATGGAGTGATAATTTTTTTTTTCAAAAAGACATTTTCCAAAAGGAAAATATAAAATTTATATCGAAACAAGTGTTTAATCACTTATCGATTGTTCTTGTTTGTTTGTGTTAGTTTTATATACTTAGCAATTCAGCTCGACTATTTTATTCTCATTTATATTGTACTGTAGTTACTTATAGTGTGTTTTATCTCATTAGTATTACATTTCATATTATTTACATTACTCAAGTGATCACGATGTCTATTGTCTATATGTATATATACGAAACAAGTGCAGTAGCACTTATCGTTTGCCCCACTTATTTCGCTTTGTTCCTTGTAAATAACGTTACACTTTCATCGAATAAAGTTTTTATTATTATATTATTATTATCTTCCATCTCATGTGTTTCACGATTCCATATTCTCTAATTTTTCATGGGGATTTTTTTTTTCATTTTTCATCATGTAAATGACATAGTGAGAAGCGCCTCATAACATTCTCTCGATCATAACAAGAAGTTATCGATATTTCGAGTAGTTCTAGAGATATTGAGTGTTTCATGTTATGATGATATGATTATGATATATGTTCAGAAAAGCGTGTTTTCCGACTATTACATTTATTATATGCATATTTCCAACTATTTTACTCATGAAAAAGTTCAATTCCATCAGAAAATATCATCCAGCTGGATTCTGATAGATTATCATACACAGAACATCATCTCATGATCTGAAAAAACGACACTTTCTCACCTCGATTTCACAGCTCTAATGATTATATATATAACATCATCTGATCCAGAAGAATGGAGGAAGAACGTCTTTCCATTATTCCATTAGGACTATTCTGAACTAACACGACTAATTCACTGGAAGTATTCTGAAAAATGCTTTGTACGGATATCCAACATGCGTTACAGATTCACAATGGAGTTGAGTGCTCAGAATAACGACAAAAAGTACCACTCATATTTCCATCTTCAGAGTATTCTCTTCAGGAGATGTTTTCAGCTCGCAACTATTTGCAATGTTCATATAATCAGATATGATCAGGAATCATTTGAATCTTTTCTCTCCGCTCTATTTCCAGGTTGAGTATTGTGTGGAGATATGAACAATTCTGTTTCCTATTTTTGGCAAGACAAAAAAAAGTGGTTGCACAGAACTATCAACCTGCAAGAATATAGGTAATTCACATGTCAATATATATAGAATTCATGTTGATTCTCATGAAGAATACAAGTTTTCTCATGGAAACTCTAATTCTCAGAAATTTGATGATGATTCTTGGTCGATATGAACACTAGTGCATATCTTATCTGTGGGGATGAAAGAACGTAAGAACAATTCAAAGGAAAAATATATATGTATTTATACATATCCTCACTGAAGATGGACAACATATGGTCAACTGAAGTCATATTCTGATTATAGCTGAAGAAGATAACAACCAACGTGTCAAAGTGATTCAAATCGAGTGACGAATTGTCACTCTTCAGTGTCAGAAAACTAAACAGGGAAGCGATTCAGGAGAAAATCATATTTTTCTACCAGCGTGCGTGATTCATCCTCAACCCACTCGCACGCAATTTAGTTTGGGAAGTGTTTTTTTTTCCGCAGTAGTACGAGATTTTTTTTCACCACCATAGTGCAGGAAAAACAACTGGTTCGTGATGAAATACGAAAGTTCAAGTTTGTTTGTTGCAGTTGGAGTTCGTTCAACATCATCAAATTGCACTATTTATTGTTAAAAATGAAAATTCATCATCATGAAATAATATAGAAAATAATATAGGATTCTGGATTCAGTGAGATTGCCACAATGGATTATCTGATGGAGAACTTCCACAAGAAATTGTCAACGAAGTCTAAGAAGAGTACTAGAAGCGATACTCGCGTTTCATTGAATGGTTCAACAATGGAGCAGTGAAAACACCAAATGGTGAAGAAGTATCTTGGCTTATTTTATATACATGTTTGAAACCTGGCCTAAAATATTGTGGCCATATATTCAATGTTGAGTGTACTCAAAGTCAAATGATGATTATTTTTTGAACGTTTCAGAAATGTACATTATGTAAGTACATTACTCTTGTTAGTTGTTCTGAAAAAATAATTCATTCCCTACGCTTATAGGAAGGATAATGTTTCTAACTCGACTGCTTGTCCGAACTCCGCTCAGCATGTGCGTGCAGGCAGTCGTGTGTGGGAGAGTATCACTTTCTGCACTTGTTAGGGAAATGACTGTGTCTGATATTTTTCAGATATATTTTCCCTCCGAATTTTATTAGGGAAGAAGGTGTCACTCACAAACAGAGAATTTCACTTTCAGGTATCTGAAGATGTAAAATCTTCGATAATGAATATACCACCTCCTTGATCAGATAGTAGCGAGAATCAAATTGTTCAACCTTCTGAATAACTTGAACCCCTTGATGACGTTGAGGTGAATCATATGGCAAAAAGGAAATTCGGAGTCGAGAGGGATGGTCTGAACGTGTTCTTCCAACACCCACCAAGGTTTTTGCGAATGACATTTCTATGAGAAATATCGAAAATCGAATTCGATCACCTCCTGTATCGCTATAACCCGTTGGTGCGTTGATGAATGAACAATACAAGAAAAGTAGTAGAAAAAGTGGGAGTAGAAAAAGGGAGTGAAAATGGATTTTTTCGAAGTCGATCATTTCTGTGAGAAAAATGAAACAGACTTTCAGAATGGATGATACAGATCCAGGAGTATAGGAAGACAATCTGAACGGCTTGTTTGACACACACATGATTCTTTTGCGAAACGATCATTCCTATGAGTATTATCGAAAATCGAAGTTTATCACCACCTGTATAACTTGAAACGGTTGATGTGCGATGATCGAAATCATGATATTGTTGCGGAATTTGAAGTAGGAAGAGGTATTATGAACGGGTCTTTTGACACGCACAATATTTTGATTGGAAATCGATTATTTCTGTGTGAGAAACATCGAAATTCGTATGAGGTGATTGTAGGAAAAAGTCATTTTGCTTCGTTTCTCCAAGCATTTTCTTTCAGCATACATAAATTTCAGCACGCCTTATCAAAATTTTGACATGTCTAGAAAAAAGATCGAGGTAGTGTACCTACAGTCATTGACTCCGATACTCGAAGAAACGATGCGATTCAGTTGCTGTACCTACACCAATAATCCTCTCAGCCTCCACCACTTCGTATAACTAACGAGGCGTTAGAGTAAGCACATGTGGTTGGAATGGGAAAATGGTAATCATGTGAACAAAAACAGGATCTACCACTTGAAATGAACATATATTTGTATCGTCCTGTATACTTGATATTTTTTTCGATGGATTCAAAATAAAGCTTGCAAAGCGGGTCCATATTTTTATAGTTTGAAATTTTCTCATTGATTCAATAGCAACGGAGATATTGGACTCTTCACCACTAGTTTGTCACGTTGTTCATTCCGGTAGTGATTCATTCGGCATTCACCCAAACGAAATTCTGAAATCAATTAGAAAAATGTCGCTTCAATAACGGCGTACATTCATCCTGGAAAATACACCAATTACGGATCCAATCCATTATTCAGCAAAAATATTGTTCCATTCACCAAAACAAGCTTTCTGGCATCAACCGTTCCTCTACTTCATACATTTTATAAATAATTATTGAAATTGGCGATTTTCATATTGACAGAAAACGAACAGATCTATTAACGTCGAAATCCGTGCCATTCGGCAGCCACCCTCAAACAGAGATGAACTGAATTGCTAGAGTGACCAATCAAGATTAATGCGAAAATTTATCATTCGTCACGACATACGTATCGACTATATTTGTATGTCATTCTCATGATTCCTGACAGAGATAACAAGACTCCCGACAATACTCTTATATGAACAAGACTGGCTGAGAGCGTTCATTGAAATGAACATCAGAAGGAAATCAACTTTCAATTTCGTCGTCTAGAAATATTGTATTGTATGTTATGTATTTTTTTCGAGCAGTTTGGCAGCGTTGCTGTAAGCTATCATCATTGATTCATCAGATAATCAGGAGGCACCAAATATCTAGGCAGTATGACTTCACCATTTTTCAAATGGGATCTTGGGTACTGCTGTGATTTGAGTTTGAAAATGAAGCACGTGAGTTGAGTTTCAGAACTTATCATGACGATACATGATGTTTCTATATGAGAACATAATTACAAAGATGGTTTAAGTTTGGAAATTCCATAAGTGTACACCCCCATCGTCTATTATCACATCATCACACACGCCGTACCGATGATCATCAAGTAACCCCGATATGATCGAAAATCCCAACGTGATTCATTCTACCGGCATGGTCTGAATGGAGGCAACTGGATTGAACTAGACTTGACGTCGACACGTTCATCAGCTGCAAACTGATAGTGTTTATCGCGTTGGTCAGCGATTAATCTAGTTGAGAAGTTGCCAGATTGCATGGCCCCTTGCGATCGAAACGTACTACTAAATTATGAAGTACAAAGTCAATTATTGTAGTAGGATAAATATCATTCTGGGAGACAACACAGTATACAATAAGTACGCACGCACTTATTTTAGGAAGATATACAGTAGCTAGCATATCGATCAGAGTATCTGACTGACATATATTCTCCAGGATTATTATATTTCTCCGTGAGATTTCCGTCATTATTTTGATCAGAGATCAGTAGAATAGTATACCGTGATTTTTTTTTCTGTAATGATTCTTTCCTTGAGATTTCTCATTTTCACACTGTGTCCAAGAAACAACAAGGATATAGATGAGAAAAAAATGACAAGATGAGATTTTCCGTTTTTGAGTTATTATCAGAAAACTGAGTCACAGGATTTCCAATTTCATCACTTACTGACGTCAATGATGTTAATTATTATGGTATTATCGATCCTCTAATCCAACGTTTTGTCTTTGAGCAACCATAATCAACTTCATTCATTGAAATTCTGCCCTAATGTCTTCATTTCAGATTCAGATAATAGTAAAAAAATAATAGATGAATATATCAAGAACTTCTTTGAACGTCAAACCGTTGAAGACATACAAAGTATGGCTTGACATTCATTTTGATGAATTTTCATTTCAGAATCATGATGAATTCAAGTCCGTATTTCAAAAACTGCTTCATGATGATCAAAATAGGTACGGAACGCGTCAAAACTATGATGTGTAGCATATCGTCGAAATCCGAATGCAATGGGGTGATGGAATCTGATATCAAGTTATCAGGTACATACATAAAAAAAATGAAATGATGATGGTTGCTCAAATACGAAACGTTGGATCAGAACATATTAAGAATTTTCTATTGAAATGATTTTTCAGTTTGGTCTGAACTCAACAAAGTCAGGAATGAATGGATTGAAAGATGAGGAAATTTAGAAAATAACTGAAAAACAAAATATCTCATCAGATATTCTTGAGAATCATTCCATTTATCAACCATCTCTGTATCTGTCGTAGTTTCCGAGATGCCTGTACTTGCTCTCCTCATTTCGGACTCATATTTCAATGGCGAAATCTGCCGAAATCTCTATTCCGTATCAGAAGCTGAGATAGAACTACATTCCATTTGTGTATTCGAAGAGCAAAACTCAAGTCATGAGATCCAAACTTCCAACAGTATATATGCTTCACATCATGAGTTCCGGAGCAAGGGTCCAAGAAGGCGATGTACCCGCGGTGGAAGCACAAGGTGCCCTAGACTAAAGGGAAGCAGCCAGGAATGATGAGAAATACCGTCTCCCTTCGGCAAGCACCAAGGGGCCAGAGACTCCAACTTCCTCAATTCCTGGTGAATTTCTCACATTTACGGTTCACCGACTGTGGGTTTTTTTCCTCCAGGTGAATGCCGAAATAGTACGGAATCCGAATCGGAATATGTACTTTCTCTTACATCATATTTCATAACTGGCTATTTAGGAACGAGCCCTGATTGCTAGGAGGAACATTTGATATAGCCACATATTCTCTTGGGGTTTATTCGGTTTATATATATTTATAGGTCTATGCGGGCGACTGAGTTTTGATAGATAGAGAGGAATTTGAAGAAATGACCTCTAACGGCCTCCAAGAAGCACACACATAGTATACAGATGGTGCGAGAGGGAACAGATGTCTGGTAATCCCCAAAAAACGTAATAATTCCTAGATGAAATGTATTGAAGAATACCTGAGTGTCATGATGCATAAAAGGCTCCCCTGGGAGACTATAAACTTGGAAAAACAGAGAAAATTGGTTGATTCTTCCAATGAAACATCAGGACAGTATATGGGGTATCAAGGGTAATGTAACCCAAACATCTCATGCAGTGATGAAACAATGTGAAGTGGATATGTTGGCTCAGAAGTGTGGTTGTCCAAAGGGTTGCAATAACGAAAAGCTCGAGTGGTGCTGGCTTGCAGCGACATCGATGAAATACCTTCTCTGAGAAGGAGGCCAGGCTTTCAGAGCACTATTTCCTTGAGAGGAATGAATGGCAGAGAATGGGGCAATCCAGAGACTGAATATGTTATGTACATAGATGTCACCAGAGAATCTCCGATGGAGTCAGAGTCCGAGTCAGGGTTTTCAGAAGGAAACTGAAGACTGGAATCTTTCAGGCCCAAATCTTCGCTTTCGAAGAGTGTTCAAGAGAGCTGATTATCATACCCATAGAGGAAAAGAATATCAGTATCATTTCAGATAGCCCAGCTCCTCTTGAAGTATTGAGTTTTAGCAAGGAAAATTATAAGGTTGCATGGAATTGCATCAAATCATTGGATTGTCTTGGTGCAAACAACAAAGTAACTCCATTGTGGGTGCCCAGGCACCACATGGTAGAGGACAACGAGAAAAAAAGTTTATGAATCTGCCTTCATGAGACCAGAACATGTCTTCGAAATCACCACAAGTGCTGCCGAAATCATCGAAGACGTTCATATCTGAACCATTATAAAATACAGCTGAGCAGATCCTTGGATGGAGTGGGGTCAATTAGCGAATTCTAACAGGACTGCTCAGGCGACATCGGTTGAATGGAATCATCGTTTCATCACTTTGACCGTATATTTTCATACGATTTCTCCGTTTTCCAGTTGTATCAACAATGTCAGTGGATATGATGGATACATCACACAAATTCATTCAATATCGCAATGTTCTTGGAAGAACAATACATGAACTAATCCTAGAAATATCTATTTCATTACGAGTGTTGGAGGAGAATAGTGAATAATATGGCTAGGAATGCATCGGTCCGTTGAATTCCATTCCATGGAAATAAGATTAACTATTTTTTGGTACGGTAAAGGTTCTCATTCGTTTCCCACTACCATAATCTCTTATCTCTTCTCGCTATTTCCTGATGATACTGGAAATTGAAGCTACGTGTAAATTCCAATAATAATAAATATTCCGGCGAGTCTCCGGAAAGAGAAAGTTTCTGAATTATTCATCTGATTCGGTCGCTTCCTATTCTGAAACTGCTTCAGACTTCCCCTGCATCATTCAATATTTATTTTCATTGAAGCCTCTGGTATTTATCGCGAGGCATATCATTCCAGTCTGATGATAGATGCCATATCTCCAGTGGAGTTTCAGGTTTTTGAGTTTCTTCTCTCCTTCCTTATATCCCATCAGTTCCGATTTTGATGAGTTCGATTGATTCTATGATTTGTAATAGGTTGAATTTTTCACTTGTCTATTACTGCTTCATAATACCTAGGCAACGGTTGCTATTGACAGACCCATATCGCCTCAGGGCGTTATAGAGGGCATTATGAAGCATAACGCCCGCTTATTGTTTCTCCCTGTGATTCAATAAATTGATTACTCAGAAAACTTCATTCATAACTATACATGAGAGGAAAAGGACTATTTTCTATCAGATAGAAATGAAAATTTCCAAATGTTCCTGAAAAATCAGTACAGAGTTTGAAGTTCTGTGAGTTGACCGATGATAGACTCCTCTATGAGCATTCGGTTTCGTTCGGAACGTTAACATTTTCTTTTTCGGAAACGGAATGGGCTATCATTGCAGCAATTTTGTTCTTCGAGGACATACTTTCTTATATATAGCTCTCCGCTACCGTACTACTCTCCCATTTTCCATGTAATTTCAGTGTTTCAGAGGAAGCACCACCTTGAATGAGAAGCGTTGACGACGTTCGGCGTAGACAATGTCGAGTATAACCTTTCGGGTTTTCCAAATCAACGTATTCCGTTTCAATAGAAGAAACACTCCTTATAGTATTTCTACCTACAGGCAACTCAATACATTCATTATTTCTGTAGGTTGAAAAAAACACGTTGTTTACATCCTTTTGGTCGTAGTGTATCGTCATTCTCAACTGAGTTCATGACTCTTTCTTTGCTGTCTTCAACAATAATGAAACTTTTTGAGGTTCAGGTTTCTGGTACCTTGATCAGTAAAACGGCTCCTCTGTCTCCAATGTCATCAATTGTCATCTTGACCATTTCATCACGTCTTGAGCCTCCGAATACACCCATTACCAGAACAACTTTATGTAGCAGAAAAGTATCATCTGGAGCTTTCCTTATGAAATTGAAACTCGTCCACCTTCCAACATCTTCGATTTTTTTTGGAATGTATCTCTCTGATTCAACTCTGAGGAAGGCCATCAGTTGATTGAATGCTGATATATCAATGTCTTCTTCAACAATCAATGTTGATTTCAGCTGTGAGTATTTGGTCCATAGAATATTTGCACTATATTTTTCAGACTGAAATAATGTGAATTCAATAATCCATGAGTATTATGAACATCACCGTTTTCAGTTTCCTCAACTAACAAGCTTCTCCATCCTCGCAAAAATGTAGTGTCGTTTCATCAAATAAACAACCCTTAGCAACCTGTTCAATGTTTCTATAGCAACTGCATAAAAGCTCACTTGTGTTCAGTTCCCGACCGGTAGCAGCGAATACTATGAAAAGAAATTTATGAAGTGAACAACGTCTTCAAGATGATTTTCTCGTGAAGAATGAAATCTTGTATGCACCACGAGCGTTACTAGATCCTAACGCCCATCGGGCGCTCGCAACTTGGTACATAAATAACTAATCTTTCCGATCTCATCCTGTTCCCATTTCACCGGGTAGATAACATTATCGAAATATATTTTTTTCAACGACCATTTGAATACAATTTTCCCTTTTATGCTCATGAAATCCGCTCCGTTTCTCCATAATTGCTAACGATTACATCTGCATGTGTTCTCCGAAATTATAGTAATTTCGGAACACTGCTGGTGATTGCAATTAGAGAAAATGGCTTCCAGCCATCTTCATTTCTAGAATTGAGAAGGGTTGTCTTTGAAATTATGCTCTATGATCACCTCTTCCTTATCTGTATCATGATAATGTATTGAGTATGTAGTTGTTATCAGAAGATTCATTAGAAAAAGCGACCTCAACGTTGACAAAAATTGGCAACGAGCAATTCAGAATGAGAGAAATATCGCAAAACTCTTAGTAATTCTGTGATTGTTATCGGTACTCATCTCCCAGATCACCGATGTATCCTTCAGCCAATAGGATGGCAAGTGTGGATCCAGGAGACAGGATCCACAGTTTATACAAGTGGAACATGAACTGATGTGGTATTTTGACTAGAACTGTATAGAACTGTATTATAAACATCACATGTACGAGCAGCATAATGAAACCAAATCCAATAGCCAGCTACGAATCATACCAGTAACTTTCATCAAGAGTTTCGAATAATTCGTGATTGTATCTCGCTTTCTAATATCACTCACATGTCACCAAAAAACGACTTTCGACAATTCATGTTGCTGGCAGAATATCTCGAGGAAGACTGGCTCCGTATCCTTCCAATTATCTCAGTCATCACTTCGAAGCAATGACGACAATAATGAAGATGAAGGCTCATTACTTCCATAGAACGCTGTGAGAGAAGTGAGTGAATGGTGATATTTCTAGTCCCCATATGATTATTGCCGTGAGATAACTCTGTGATTGTATAATGATAGTGTGATGCATAGTGTGATCTCCGCATAATTGTATATCCTTTCGTTGATAAAATATCACTCTTTAATGGTGGCAAAACAACTGTATGAGAAGTGTTGAAGAAGATTGGATTCAGATTCATCATTAAGCTGCCTCATATCTCATTTAATTCCTTCAAAAATACCTCCAAGTAAAAAATAAAGTTCTGACACAATTTGTTTTCCTGGATGTGACCTAAGATGAAATCATTGAATTTGTATGAAAAACTATTACACAATAAAGAACCCTTTCAAGGCATATATTCATGGATACCAAAATTTCCATTATATTTTAATCATCTCTTCTTAGAAATTCCTCAGAATAACTGAATCGAAAACGTGAGAAATGAGATTTTACATCTTCACTATATTTCTCATAGCTATTCCAATAAGCCTCTTCTGTCAGGCACTGCCTTAGAGCTCTAATTGATTCAAATAGGAGTCATCGACTACTACGGAACGATTCGAACATATGTGATGTTGCCAAAAGACTTTTTCTCAGCCCACGATGATCACATGATCAGTTTTTGATTATCTGGATAGACGATCGTCCAAAACGCGATTGCCAACCATCGACCGTCTTGGACCGTAATCGAACACGCACTGAGAGCATGAGAGCTGTTGTAGATCATGTGATGAACACAGTCTCTGTCAGAGAAATGGTCCTGGAGGGAATTTACTCCACGTGATCGGCTGCCACAACGTTTCATACAGGCAATCGGTATTTATGAGATCCGAAACAAAATGGATTTTCTGTCTGGAACATACGCGGTATTTTTGGAAATGAGTTGCTTTTCGCTGACTGCTGAAATATATTGAATATTTATGGAGAATCACTTCTGAGGACCTCTGAATCATATCGAAGCTATGGATGAAGTCGTGAACAGAATATCTGATATCATGAAGAACTCAAAATTGATTTGGACAATCGTTCTTGGATCAATCTGTGCAAAAATATCTTCACAAAATCGCATCACCTCAGTGGAATTAGTGCAAAGAGTACACCAGAAGACTCGCTCTATGTTCTTATCTATCCACCCATTTAACTCTCTCAATTCCTGATAAAACTTGTTGGTGCTCACTTTTTTGTAAAATTATTCGGTCGAATCAGGGAGGTGCTTCCGAGGCACAACCGATGCTGAGCATTATTCTGGTGAACCCCGAAGAGATCATTCGAAAATAGTGAACAGTGACAAGTGAATTTATCGTGAGAATGGTAAGTGCAATACTGATATTAACAAGTTCGATTTTTGCATATTTTGGAAAACCGATAAACTGCGTATGAAATTGAAATAACATGGATGAACAGAACTATTCCGAGCACTATAGAAAGCACTTTCATGAGGATTTGATGGGCAAGCTATTTAATAGCATTCTCACCCGAGGTATATAATGTCTCATATGATATATATAATATATATAGAATACATAGTATCTATAGAATGAATAATGAATATTCAATAATTTTCCGCTACAAACAGTTGAATATCAGCATATTTCATTAATTCCGATTATAATTTCCACAGAAGGATGAATTTGAAGAGATTTGGAATCTCCAAAACTCATGGACATCGCAAATGTTACCTCAACCGTCGACCTAGTGAACATATTGAATCGTATAAATCGTATCAGTCTCCTTACATAGGTATTCTCTCAGTTGACACATGACTATGATTCGTGCCAATTTTTGAACTTAGATTAATTCTTGATTCGAAACATCTATACTCATTTTACGTCTCGGTTGATAATGAATGTTTCATTGGCTGCATAGGCATCGGTATCTACGTGTATATAGTACATATCATCGAGGCTAAGTTCATAATTCACCTTGCTAAAATTTCGTCATCATTATTCACTTAGATCAAAAAAGGGTTACTTTTCGTCAGCGAAATTCCTGGAAAATGGTAATTCCTCAGGGTAGTGGTGAAAAATAATTTTTTTTCACCAAATGACATCAAAAGTGGCCTTTCAATGACACTTGACAGGCTTTTACTGCCTAGGCAGAAAAAAGTTCGTTGCTAGGCAACCTTCCAAGTAATAATTCAAATCAAACTGGTCATCAAAATTGACAATGACATCAGGAGAACTCAAAATGACGCTGATGATAATGAACTGGTTTCAATGCATTGAAACTACAACACGAAATTTTTATTTATTAGATATATTCATGGTGAATTGTGAACAATTATTCAATACAATTGAACTCTGTGCACTTCCCTCCTTTCCAGTAAAATTAACAACTTCAGTATCCACACTTGATACTCTGGAAACGCCAGAAAATATGTTATTGCCGATGTTCGACTTATTGGCTAGCGAGTCCTCGATATAGCCCTACGCGACAGCGAAAGACTTCCATCCTCCATGTTGATAGTCCCAAGAAAGTAGCAATTTCTTGTGGCATTTTACCGAATTTGTGATGATGTGCTTTACCGTTCGCATTATAGAAGGCCGATTATTTGAATTCGATTGTCTGGAGGCTGCATATTTTCTGAAAAACGCTTTAATATTCCGTTACTACAGAAGATCTTGATCTTTTGGTCTCAGTATTTGGTAGCATAATTAGCAATTTGTCGCCCATTTGTCATTTATATCATCTGTTTTCATTTGCAAAAGCTCATCACATCTACAAGCCCCAGCGACTGCAACAATTTGTACGACATAAAATATAAATTGAAAATTAGTTCTTTAATCCATGATAGATCATTTTCAATATATTCCTACCTTCGTACACAAATACAGTTCATCTGGGGCATCTGATAAGAATTTCTCAATTCCTTCTCTTTGAAAAACTCGGGATTTTTCTGCATGGGAACCGTCTTACTGGCGTTTCAAAAAAGCCCATAACTCCAAGTATTTTGCCAAGTCAATGTTATTTTTTATGTTCAGGGTAGGTGTCAACATCGAATAGGTAGACCATAACGTTGAAGGCTTCATTTTCTTTGAAATATCGGAAAAATAGACAATCAGCACATTTTCAGAGAAATATCCTATATTTTCTTCTGTCTATATTCCATGGATCTGCTGTATGTGATTTCATATACAGTTCTTGATGTTTCCGGTAAAAGGTTGAATTCCACATCTCGCGCCTGGTCTCTTATGTCAGGTGGTGTTAATTGCATCAATTCATCCTCACTCTGCAGTAAATCCATTTCTAACATGACAACTTTTCAAAATTGACAATTACAAAGTAAACAGTAAACAAACATATTCAACAAACGTCATCAGCGGTAAACATAGTAACGCAGGGCCCAGTAATCTGTGATAAAATGTTTCAGTATTTGGATATTGATGATGAAACGCAATTTAAATATGAAAAAGTCGATTTTGCGTGGAATTGGAACAAATTTAGAGAAAAAAATTATATGTTTCACACGGCAGAAAAGCAGATTCAATGCCTTGGCTGCTTGGAGGCATCAAATCTTGTGCTTTTATGCCTAGTAAAACAAATAACTATTCTCAGGAGCAACAGCAGCTCAAAGTTATCGTAAACGTAAAACAGCGTTGCTATGGAAATGACCATGTTTTTATACATACGAAATATTTTTTCTATGACCTCTAGAGTAAGTTGGTGATAGCGAACAAACAACAATCGCAGAAAGCTTATCCTTACACACGCTTTCTCACCATTTATATATTCTAGTGTACGCGTCCGATATTTTGGCGTTGCCGTCAAAACGTCGCAGAATCGGATTACACGCGTGACTAAAGTTTTTTTCCTAAATTAATTCAATTTTCACCACTAATAATGCTCTGAAGTTAATAGAATAGGCTTACTTTTTCTCATTGAATTAGATCCATTATAATTATCTGTTGAATGATTGAATGAATGATTGGAATGAATAATAACTGTTTCATGCTCTTGCTTGATTGCTCTTGGATAAATGACCAATGTCCACATTAATGGTGTCTACCAAACATGCCCACTTATTGACTCATTTCCAGTTTCTCGTATTTTTTACCACATATCTATACACCCTCCTACATACACACCCAACTTCAAAGGATATACAATGAGTCAAATGTTTTCTTCATAATGACATAACAAATTTCATTCGTGAATAATTAGAAAATTCCATTCCTGCACAAAAAGGTGCATTTCACGAATATTTTCTGATAATGTCGAAAATAATGGAACTTCACGATTGATCGAGATTCCTTTATCTCTCATCCCTTGTATACCTTTGTGAAATTTCGAAATTTGATATCATTGTAGGTTTTCTACAATTCGACAACTTCAATAAATAATGAAATTTTCTGACGAAAACTGATGATCAAAATGTTATCCATATGGCGCGAATTTTCTACGACGCTCACTGTATTCGTGGTCGTAGAAAAAGAATAGTAAACAACTCGGGTTGTGCTGCAATAGCACACTCGCTCCACTCTCTCAACTTCGTGCGTAATATGAAGTGCGAGCTCAAAGTCTACACTCGTCGCTTGTCCACTACTGAACAAGTGACAGGTAGGCTACACTTCAGTGGAGATGGGGAGGGTTCATGAATTCAAGAAAATGATCTTCTAATGAGCGCCAAGTAAATTCACCACTTCCACAAATTTCCATAGTTTTTTTCCAAACTCAAAATTCACTGAATTGAAATGAAAACCAATTTTTTTAAGATAATATGTTTATTTAGACCCTAAATTGAGAAGCATAATTTGTAATCAGTCCAGAAACCAATGAGGATTATTTCCAATTCTGGAAAGCAATAGGCATAGAGCAAGTGCAACTAGTTCAACAAAAAAATACCTGAATCGGGAAGCAGCAAAAGAGCAACAGAAAAAAAATGGAATAGCAAGACTTTCAAGCAAGCACAAGAAATAATACCAGACCCCAAAAATAATCGTATCGACGCATCAGCTCAAGCGTAGTCAATCGATTCGAACACTTGCTTAATTACCGCTGTACGAATAGGAAATATCAATAAATGGAAGAAAAAATATATATATTAATTCATAAGTACCTAAGCAGTTTCTCCTGGAAATCTATTAGGTACCATCAGTCAATCACCGATGTTCAATCAATCAACAAGGTCAAGTAAGCGATATTACATAAGCAAAACAATAATAATAAAGAACTTCAACTAGCAATGCATTTCACGATAAGAGAAATATACACCCATAACCTGTTGAAGTAAGCACTGTCCAAATATAAAAGCAGGCTTGGTTATAGAAAAAAATCCACATTGAATATAGCAGTTACCAATCTATATACAAATATATCGGTCCAATGAGTAATCGGAAAGCAAGTAGCTATAGCAATTAGCAACAATAAAAAAAAGATGAGCAATAGCACCAAATTCAAGCGAACAAAAAAAAAATCAAAAGAAAAAAAAACACAAACTTGTGAATACTGTATTTATCCTGGTCCAGTAGCTGGCACTGTGCTGCATTCGTCCCTTATAGGGTCTTTCCCAGGTTAGTGTTGGTCATCCTGGTATATAGGTGGTCGCACTCAGCAAGAGGTACAGGGTGTCCACTCGACAGAACCTCAAATACAAATGAATAACTAAGGGAGAATATGATTAGAAATCCTCCCATAATCAACGGAAAAGAACAAAAAAAATCGATGATATTGAACGGTACTCAAAGCTCAAGAAGAACTTTGAGAATACAACGAAAGTTTCCTTGTATATAGCCTTCTTGATATTAATAACCAAGAAATCTTCAACAACTGAATTTTCTACATTGTTGAATGTATACATGAATAAAACTAATTAATAAAAATCTTCAGCTCATGACACATGAACACGTGACATATCACACATGACAAATCTGACTATTGTCACATATAAGAAATATTATTAAAATGAAAGAATCTATGTTCTCGATCGAAATATGTTTTCCTTACCCTGGCCAGGAGGTTATTTCCCAAAAATCCTTTCGTGTCACAATTTATTCGGTGGAGTGTATATAATATAGTGGCTATGGGCCTTATTCTTCCTGCAGACAAAAAAAAAATAGAAACATCAAAATCACCTTGGTCACAGGGATATTCGAAATGGGATACGTTTCCTTGATTATGAAAATATTAATGACTACAGTGAACAAACCTGGTGGTTCAGAATTCACTCCAGAGAAAATCAGCAATCGATGTGGTGTCAAACAAATTCTCAAAATGGGTTGAATCTTTGGGAACCATTCTGAATATCATGACCGCTAACTAACAATAATTCCCAATAGTGAAAAGATGGACTCCAGAGTACAACCCAATAAAGGATGACTCAGAAAATCATAGAAGTTCTGGAGCCCGTCAATGATCACCAAACCAACATGTCCGACTACTCGTTGAGAAAATCCTAATTCATCTGTGAACAAGAATATAAAATATAACGACCCTTGGTGATGACCTTAATTCATATCATCATGTAAATTGCACTACCACTACTGACAACTTATGACCTAACCCTAAAGTTCAAATCTCGATTGTCATCTTTACCACGTGCAAGGATCGATTCGTGGGCATTCGCGACAGCTCTAGTCGAAGAAGGGGTGGTTCGGATGATTGAATTCTAACAATATGTATAAATGGATCTCAAATGGGCGCCAGATAAATTTAACCACACGCCAATACCCAATTCAGAATAATTCAACCTCAAAATTTATCAGTAAAGTCAAATGAATCGTTCAATAATAAAAGACAGAAGCAAGCAAAGGAGCGCAGAAATTAGGAGGATGCATCAAAGCATGGAAAATATAGGATAAGCAGGATTCGCGTCGCTTGAGCTCAGGCGCATGCGCGGTGAAATAACCCACACCAGGGAGTCTAATTTCCGCTTCCAATTAACAAAATATATATATATATATATATATATATATATATATATATATATATATATATATATATATATATATATATATATATATATATATATATATATATCTACATATGAAGCGCAGGTAGCAAGGGCCAATCCTACCAGCATAGTAGCATTTTAATATCATAGCAATAAACCATGCGTATTTAATAGTACTGTCAGTTAAGACAGGTAATAAAAAGTTAAAACTAAGCACAAAAAAAATTAATGGGAACGACGGCTGATTGTATCAATGTTTTCAAGGAGAAGCAATAACTAACTTCGGGCACTAAGCAGATATCATAAATAGCAAATAAGCAATATAGCAATAAGCTTCGTAAAACAAAAAAAAACTTGCGTGCTATCCAGTTGACATGGGTTGGGAAGCCACTCTATGTATTGCATCCCTTAAGGGCAGCATCGGTTCCAAGAATCCCATGATGTATTTGGGGCCACCCTGTAGTTGTGGATTCCCGAATATTGTTGGGTGAGGTCTGTGGCAGGCCACCATCGACTGGGCTGCTTCGTATTCCAATAACCGGTGGGTATCGAGATCAGAATTCCCCACGAACTACCTTGGACCACCCTGTAGCTCCAATTTTCCCTTGTACAAAAGTGAACTCCAAAAAATAAACCCTGTTCAGGAAGACACGAATTACCATCTCTCCTAAATAAATCATCCCTCCATCAACCCATGGATGAACCAAAACCCAAACCCACAAAACTAATTCATAATGAAAATAAACGATAACTATTTTACTATCACCAAGAATGAAATCTTGTAGAAAGATTCAGAGAATATCAGGAGATAACCGCTCCAAAACTAATAACTTAATAACATGGATGAAACCATGTTACACTTAGCAGGGAGTCAACCGCATAATCCCAAAAAAAATGTATATCACGATTGAAAAATGAAGAGTGTATTGAATAATGAGCGTTTACCTAATGAATGGAATATTTCATAAATACACGATGAAATAACATTAGTGAACTGAATCAGCCTTATCATTCAAAATGAATTGAATTTTCTGTACTCAGTGATAAACTATAGAAACAATTCACTGAGGAATTAACTTACCCTGGCCAAGGGGTTTTAAGTGAGCTCTAGGACACTATCAAACTATCAACTTGTTATCGCTCGTATGCTCCTCTTCAATAAGGTCGATTATACTATACAGCCCATGCATATACCATTCAAAACTGGATTATGAACCTTATGCAATCTGTCAATGAGGAAAATAATGAAAAGAGTACGGAAATTTGAATTGCGTAATTCAATCAAATATTCAGATGGAAGAGAAACCAAGAATAAAGAAAACATACCTGTAAACTGATTTGCCCAACTAAACACTACCAGAATTAAACGGCGTTTCGACACAAGTACGGTGATACTGCAAAACCTCATCAAGAGTACAATTTTGGTTTGATTCTCAAAATATGCATTCCATAGCACCAAACGAATCCCAAAAATGTGAAATATATAGTCCAATGATACTCCCAGTAACGGATGATTGTGAAAAATCAAAATTTATGGACTACACCGAATCACCATTTCTACTTGTCAAAATCCACTTATAAAAAGGTCTCATTACTTCCACCACTATCTTGAGGTTGCTGTCGATGCGAATCAGCCAGCTATCACTCAGAACATAAAAGAACAATGACAACCCTAAGTTTCACCAAATACCAATAGATGGCAATGTTTAAGTGATTCAATACTTTGGAATTACAAAGCTAAAAGGGTGACAGTGCTCACCAATAGCTCATTACCTACTACCCTATGGCCAAACGATGAGTAAGTAGTCGATAATTTTCATATTAACTACTAACAAAACTAAAGAATTTTGCGTTTTAGATCCGGCAACACTGTAAATGAATGATGTGAATGATGTCAACTGACCGCTGGTTGATCGATTCTTGACTCTACGACCATGATCCTGAATTAATAAAACGAAGTTTGACAAGTTGACCGCTTCACTCACTCGGCTTGAAGTTTGCCTTACCAGGCAGCAGCGATCAAAGTAAACAATAACTATTGCTTGAACACCTAGTGAACTGAACATTATGTATAGTATTAGCCATCAACCAGGTGAGTCTTCAATAAGTTGATAGCAAATAACTAATCCCAACTTACTAACATTTAAACATTATTTCAAAATATTTGAACCAATCTTATCCTATCTAAGAAATATACTAGGTGCTCAAGACGTTGTGATTTATTGGGCTACTGCCTATTTATACTAGAGGATACACTTATGCCAAATTTTAACGTAACAAACTACTGACAGCAAGGATGACGATACTCTCCAAAGTTTTCAACACTTTGCGACGTACCAAGTACTTGTCCCGTGATGCCAAAGGATCGGTGTGAGTGCAGTGACGTCACTCTGATCCAACCTTCCACCTGAACGGAAGTTACTTGGTGCTGTCAAGTCAGAATGTCTGTCAACTACATTAGCTCCTTACGAATGACAAATACCTGTAAATAGACAGATACAAGTGTTGGTCAAAATTTCTTCACCTAACAAATGAAGGTATGATGATAATGGGTGAGAAAAACTATCCATTTGGCTAACTACAACAATTGATGAAATGAATACGAACGAACAAATAAAAGCAAAACTCAGCGTACAGAGACAGAAGAAAGGGCATCAACGGTGAACACTCGGGCAGGCGGAGACCGCGCATGATAAAATAAACCAGATACAGGGCACTCGATTTGTAGCGGAAATACTGTGTGGCGATACCATATCGAAGATATCAATCCTCTTAACCTTCTTATACAATTAAAATTATTCTAGTTAATGTTTTATTTATACTTTGCAGTATTTGACGTTCAAAATGAAGCGTCACAGAAGCAATCGGAGGCTATCGGTTGTCACTATTATTATTGCTGGTGGTATCATCAATCTAGAAACTGGATTGGCGTCACTGGACTGTACGAATATTTGACGTGTAGCGAAACATAATTCCAGAAGAAAACTAGCCCTGTTCATGAAATGTTATCATTCTCAAATGATTACATGCCATCGAGGGTTTTCGAAATAAGAACAATCATTTTCCGCTTCTCCGCTTCCGATTCTCATAATCAAACTAGAAATCGTTTTCCTATGGTCGGACGGTAAGGCCTGCATCACCTGATTGTAGTCGAGTTTTGGTGGAAGAGTGTACGAAACAATCAAAAAACTCCACTTACATAGCTACAGGATTTGGAAGCAGAGGCTATTACAAAAGCGACTATGAGATATCATCCTGTACATCACTATCGAAACTACCAGATTCCAGGTCGACTGATGAATATTCATCCAGAAACAGCTGGGCAAACTCCTGTTTATTCGATAGGAATGAGAGTTACTGACTGGCCGGAGTCTCACTGGCAGGACTTGACACGACAATAGAACGGATCTGTCATATTATCGATGCATGGCTGACTCTGAATCTATATGAGGAAGTTGAGGAGTACCTCCAATTCCGTCCAACGTAGATGCGGAAGTTTGAACGTGCAATTCTTGATAGTTTTAGCCAGATGGCAGATTATAGTACGAATGGAAAAGCATGAGGGTTCTAATGGGAATGTCCAGCAGAGAAATTTCATTTCATCAATTTCTTGTACTCACAGGAATAAGTTTCCTGGCATGAACCGTTCTCCTCTAAGTACGCCGTAGGTCTTCGAAAAAAAAATATTGGAATTCGCGATTTTGATTTCAGCAGAGAACAACCAGATCTAGTGACATCGAAATCCGTGCCATTCGGCAGCCACACTCAAACAGAGATGAACCAAACAAAATTCATGCGAGAATTCCTCAATAATTACAACATACGTATCGACGATATTCGTATCTAATATAATATAAATATATTATTCGTATCAATGATATTGAATCAGCTACAGTTCTCAGTTATATTCGTCCGTCTTAGGGGACTATTCAATTTTTCTTGTGATATAAGCTATCCTCGTTTGTTTAACATGGAAGTAGGAGGTGCCAAATACCTAAACAGGATAATTATGTTGAGAGCTTGAATAGGTTTTTGGAAAGCGCTGGAATTCCAATTCGAAAATGAATGAATGTGAGTTAACTTTCAGAATGCATCATGCTGTTTCTTGATTTTTATGAGAGGACATCATCAGAAAGGTGGTTTCAGTTGGGAATATGAGTGTAAATCTCAATTTTGCCATGTATGAAGTGGTTGAAATGATTAATAATACTGATGATAATATATGCAGCAAGAGGTAAAAATCGAAATGATTGAAGGAAAAATCATTTCGTGGCGCTGAAAGAGTGAGTAGGACACGAGAACAGGCAATTGATGATGTCAAAAATGATCGTAAGAGTAAACAAATGAATGAGAATAAGATGGTTCCTAATGGATACAGACCATGGAATTTGACATAAATTTTCGAGTACTATTCATTTCATTACCGAAACTATAGTTCCTCTCGCGAAGAAAAATATGTATTTTCATACATGTTCATGATGTTGAAGCCTATGGAAGAAATGACAACACCGATATCCTTAATATCTCAGCCAATCATCTAACAACATAATTGATTCCGATAAGGAGTATCATGGAGTACCAATAACTCGCAGGGAGCATCAAATAATGCCGTATCGTAGATCGTCTTAGGTATGGCACAGAATAGTTCAGTTCGTGACAGTTTCGTGGCACAATATGAAATGGAATTTGAAAATGCAAATTTTCGTAATCTAATTTCCATATACTACAGATTCGAAGACACAAATTCACTGGTGATACACATCGCTAAGATTATGCGATATGAAGCTGTTCCATCATTTGAATCTGTGAGGTACGTCTTGTAGAAGTCACTTCATCAAACTTCAACTCTAGTAGACCTTGAAATTCAAAAAACTGAACGAGGCGCGTCAATTATTCCTTCTCTAATTATGAATCGGCAGGAATGATAATGACTCAAAAGTGAAATATTGATGGAAGTTATTCGTTATTTCGTTATGTCATTTGCGGTTTGAGTAGTAGAGTAGTGGAGATATAAAGTGGTAGGTGGTGAGTGGGTGCTCGAAGATTTCATGTTTTGAAGTCAAAATACACTTGAAACACCTCTGCGTCGGGTTTGAGCATGAATGTTGTGAATATTCGGAAGTCATTTCTCCTCCTCTGGAACGTAGTGTTCAACTATTTTTTGAAATCAAAACAAGAAATGCCTTCCAATAGCCTTGTTTCGTGTTCGCTGGTACACCCTGTATAGGAAACATTTCACTTGCTGACTTCTCCATTGCACTCTTCAGTTCCTTTCGAAAATATGTTGATGATTGTTCGTAGCACCGGAAAGATAAATCGAGTGTATTTCGATATTTCCATTTGAAATTCATATGAGCCAGACGATTCTGGAGAAATTCTGCCTCACATGAGAATAGAATCAATGAGAATATCAGAATCATGCAGATAATTGACCCACTGGATAGTCGATAGCTATACCAAACTTGTATAGACTTGAATTTCCCCGTCCATCAATGATACCGATGTGTATCTGATCCATTTGTTCACCCCGAAGAACATCTGATATCTTCATGCATAAAACAACAAAACAGAATCGTGTTCAACATTCATTATGTCATATCTCGGAAAAGTTTCGTGATTCCATTTTGAGTCGACCGTATCTCGGAATAAGCGGTCCCAACTTCTAAGAACTGTTGTTGTGGAAATATGTTCACGCGCAAGAAAATTTCCCGTCTCTTATGCTAATATTTTCCTATTTCCTCGACTCGAATTAAAGGAAGAGAAGATGAGATCGTGACATAGGAAATAACCTTTGTGGATTACTTATACACACTCAAAAATATGAAGACCTGAATGGCTCGTCAGGAATGAATGAGCTTCGAAAATATGTTGTAATTTGTCTACATCTCTCCTGATGGAGGTACAACAATATATAGTATATCGCTCGGCTTCTTCGTATCATACAGAATTGATCTGGGACTTCTTATTACCTCCCATCACTTCAACGACCATGATCTTTCGTGCGATCCTGCATATATGAAACTTATGCAACTTTCTTGATACTCTAGGGAGCTGAATGAAAAATCTGTTCAGGTTCCTAAGTCATAGTCCGAAGTGTTTTGTTTGAGGAGTTGGCCGAAAGCCGTATGCATTTGCAGAATATGTATTCCCAAGTTTTTTCATGGAGTCGCAGATCCTGCAGATTTCTGTAGTTCCTATTACCTAGTTCCTATTCCTAGTACCTATTACTATTTTTTTTAAGGAACAGCAGTGCTTTGTGAGGTACAACCTCAGCAAGAACGCTCTTCCTGATATAGATAGTGGTGCAATTCAGCAAAGACATTCTTAGTTCCGTTCCTTCCATACCCAGGCACTCAGAGTCAATTCATCACCTTTTGCCAGTTGCTTTGAGAATTGCTTTCTTCAAGCCCTGGCTCATACATCAGAGTCAGGTCTCATTAGCTCTTGTGAATTGAAATGTTTGCAGTCCCATACTGATTTGGTCACAAAATCACAGACAAAACTAGAGGATGATGAAGTATTCATCAAAGCCTCGTTGTCAGGAAGCATACATGAGAATTTGCTATTTTTCTACTCATCCACAGCGCATCCGAAGTGTCTACAGATGTGTTTCCAGCTTGGGCATCACCACAGGCCAAAGACCAGGAATAAGACCCTGGTATCCCATTGCTAGGTTTTACCTGAATTCCCCGAGAGGAGAGTCGAAAGTTAAATGGTGTTCGCGTGGTGTGGATCACTCAAAATATCCTCGTTATCAGCATTTGGTCTCCTGTTTATTTTTTGTGTTCCGGTATATTTGAATTTTTCATGATCCCAAAATAGGTTTTTGGAAGCCGAAAAGACTGCCAGCCAGAGGTTTTTCCCATGTGGTTTCAAATCCATTTTTTGATACCTTCTAGGCTCATCTGTAATATATCTACTTCACAATGATCTGGTATAGATGTTCGAGGGACTAACAGTCCTCCACTGTTCACCCGGAGCCATCGAAAAAAGGGATTGAAACATTGCAGTGATGGATAGTTTTATATACTGCACACCCGAGCCTAGCGGAAAGTGAAGCGAAGCTCCGAAAACTCGAACGAAATTTGATTTACGACGAGTATCTGTAATATATTATCGCCTTTTCGCGAAGAATCCGCCATAATAATTCATCCTTGGAAACTTTCATCATGCCCGACTCCAATGTCACATGGAAGACGTCTCCGGAATCAATATTAATTTCGCCTCTTCCGATGGGAATTGACGTGGAATGTATGCCTGGCAACTTCGAGCCATTGTCGCTTCATTCTGCATGCCATTATCTACATAGAAACATGCACGCAGCTGTTCCCTCTTTCAGAATATCTTTCTCGGTAGCCATTTCATTTGCTTCTAGCATCAAAAAACATAATTTATCATCTATCTATCATGTTTTCAACCTGAGAAATAGAAATTTGTTTCCTCTGTCAGTAGTTTTTTTGCTCTCATAACTGAGATGCCATTCAGCGTATAGATGTTCAC
The DNA here is from genome assembly GCA_963576655.1 of Gastrophysa polygoni. Taxonomy (NCBI): domain Eukaryota; kingdom Metazoa; phylum Arthropoda; class Insecta; order Coleoptera; family Chrysomelidae; genus Gastrophysa; species Gastrophysa polygoni. Next base: position 35,136,395 of record OY755082.1, read on the forward strand.
CGCATTGAATAATCGATAAATGCACATTTTTGACTTTTCCAAATATTGAAAACTTTACCATGCCACCTTGATCACCTTCTTCAAACAGAAGGAAAACAGATTCTTCTATCGACGGTTTTCGGTAGACTAGATTGTAGCTTTTTATGGAATCATCAAGATTTTTTGAATCCGTGATCATAGATCAGTCGAATACATTGCATACATTTTGTAACTTCCTGGGCCTGTAACTTGGTAACGCAGTATTTCAGGAAAAAGAGTTATATGAAGGACTGGTGATATTTTGACCTCATCTATACATTCCCGAGGAAAATGAGGAGTCCAGGGATACCCTGTATAATTTTCCACTTGCAAACTCCACTCACAAATTGATGCAGAAACTTTCTCGTGAAAAGAATGTTTAGAAATCATTATGAACGTTGCAGACCTATTGACTCTCAGACAATAATAATATTGATAATGATACTTCAATACTACGATATCACAAATTGTATGGAAAATCGTTAGAACATATAAACATGTGGAAAAGACAATTCAAAGAACAAGACCTATATCAAGTCTAAAAATTCTGTCGATAAATGAAAACATCTTCGAACCAAAAAGCTGTTTAGCTTCTCCTTACGTGGTCAGGAAGTTCATTGAATATTCTTCTCTCGATGTGCTCAGGTGAACTGGAAGCTACTATTCGTCTAACAAAAGGTATACATATGGAATCGATCTCTAATCCTGGTGTTATAGTGATGAACGTTTTTATCCACCTCAAGAACTGACCTGTTTCCATATATACACAGATATATTCCAGACATATATATAGATACTTACGTCAACACATTGATTCCTTCAAAGGGTGGTTTACAAGATTTTCTAGCCGATACTGGAGTCTGGACTCTACTTGAGAGTAATAAATGTTCAGCAACTGACTCATATTTGAAAACGAGCGCGAATTCATGAGATGAAACTTCAAGAAATCAAGCTTAGAAATTGAATGTCAACAGTGGACATTCCAGTCCAGAAACTTGTCAAGAAAAATACCCAGAAACTCAACACTTACGTTAGTCTCCAAATATGTCACGTTTTCAACCATGAAACTGAATATTTCTATTTTATTCTGTCTATTATGTATGCGGATGATCTCTGTTTTATCTGAATTGAAAAACATATCATGATAATTGAAAGAAATGCATATCTGACTAACTGTACTGATACAGAGTCAATATTATTGACATGAAAAACAACAAAATGTGTCCCAAAATGGATCCCTGTGTTACACCCATCCCTATGTTCGAAGGCTCTGAATCAATCCTTCGAATTTTATTATTCATGGTTGCCTGAAGGAACACATACAAGCTCTGATTTTTGGGAAATGAGAATATCCAGCTGAGCGAGAAACCTCTAAGTCCATACATCTCCAATTTTGCTAATAGCTTCTGGTGATTGATGCAGTCAAACGCACGACTCAGAACACAAAAGATTGCTGTCGGACATTTCCTTGCTTCAACATATTTTATAACTTCATTGTATAGTGAAAACTTGGCAGTATTTGTAGATTTTTTCTCGCGAAATCCATGCTGCATATGGGTAAAAATGTGGTGTTGATTCAAAAAGGAATTCATTCATCTACTTATTCATTCATTCATATACGGACATGCCAATTCACGAGGATCATAAATATTCCAGACAATTTTCACCTAATGAAATCAAAATAAACTGAAACTACGTAGATGTATCAAATAGATCGATGGTCTCACTATTTTCATTTGCCAATTTAACTATCCTTGTAATTGACTCATTTTGGCCATAGTTTGTACTGAGACAGGACAACTTATAGCTCCATTCATAACTTCATGCAGAAATCTCAAATCAATTTCAGCTCTTCGATGTTTCAAACTTGATGAATTTTAGATATTCAGATTGTCAGTTATCCAAGCTTGAATGCACATAACCTCGAGAGTTCATTTTGAACTCTATCAATTCTATCGATATCCGCGTGACAAAACCAACACCATATCATACAATTATATTCAATAAGTGAGTTTGTTCGCTGAAGTTGATCACACAGTGTGGTGGTCGCTCCCTAAAATTGTTTCTAATACAGTGTAAATACTTATCTACATTTCGTGAAATATAGTGTGGTGTACCTATCTAGAAAAAAACGGTGTAGTTCTTATCATCGATTTGCTAGTTCCCGACGGCTCGATGTGGAAAAAATAGTTACACTTTTCACTTCAAGATGCCCGTTTGTGAATCATGTACTTCAGCTATAAACAATAAATCTCCTGGGTTGCAGTGTACAGCGGATTGCCGAAAGTTTTACCACGGTAAATGTGTTGATACTAATGAACAAGATCTCAAAAAAATTTTTATGCATGGAGTGCACTGGATATATCCAAGTTGTAGGGACTCAACCAATAATACATCTATTGTGATTGGAACAGAAAGCAATGATATTGGCATGAAATGTGTACCTTTTTCAGTCACTTTGATACTGAAAGATATCCAAGAAAATCTGCGATCTCTCAATAAGAAATATGAGGAAGTTATAGACTCTGTCAATCAAATTAGCACTTTCGAAACCGCTATGAATAGAATGAACGAGAAAATAGCGTCACTGGAGGAAGTGAACCGAGTAAATGTTGACTTGAAAAGAAAATGAAAATCTGTTGAACATTATGTGTAAGATTGGTGAACACGTCAAGTGTCCTATTGCCGAGGCAGACATAGACACCGTGTATCGTGTTGCCCCCCCCCCCCCCATCCCTCGTCTGCTCAACAGATGAAACCCATTATAGTGAAACTATTGAACAAGCATAAACGGGATTCGATTTTAGCTGCAATCAAAAAACTCAAGAGTGAAAGCAATACTGCTGGTATTGCTATAGGAAATATATGAAATATGTTGTTCATACATGAACATCTCACTAGTAAGATAAAGTTCCTGCTGAAGAAACCCAAGGATGCCGCAAAAGCAAGAACTTCAAATTTGTTTGGGTGGAAAATGAAAACATTTGAGTGATGAAAGACGATAGATCGAAGGTGATAAGCATTGGAAAGGAAGGCGATACCTTGAAACTACAGTAATTTCATCTTATGCACCCAACCAGATTCAGGAATTTGTTTGTATCCATGGCTTTATCAGTGTATTACCAGGATGTCCGAGGTCTAAAATCATCACTATACAGTGTGTAAAAGCCAAATGGAATAAATTCATTATTTCGGTTACTGTACATATTTATAAAAAATCCCGAAACACGTCAAATTTAAATTATAACTTGACATTCTTTAACGTGAAAATGCAACCCCTACCTTCAACCCCCTTAGAATGACAGGTACAACCCCCAATTTTTTAAATGGGAAGTATAGGCTTGTGATATATCATTTGAAAGGTCTCTTCATTCTCTATTCAAAAATGTTATTGTTTTTAAATTTAATGCAAAAATTAACATAAAAAAAATTAATATCATGTTGTTACCGAAATTCGCTACAATACAATCAAAAACTAAAATGTAATGCAAAACGTAATAAAATGTAGAACACGAAAAAGAACTATGAATGTTAATGAAGTAGATGTTCAAAATGTTCTCCGCGAACGTCTTGGCAACATCCTAATCTCAAATAAAACTGTCTTCTAACATTATTTAACATATCAGGCGTGATCGACCTAATCGCAAGCGTTATTCGTTCTTTTAAGTCATTTAAATCAGAAGGTTTAGTTTTGTACACATGGCTCTTCACATATCCCCATAAAAAGAAATCTAATAATGTAAGATCAGGTGATCGCGCTGGCCATTCAATCGATCCTCGCCTCCCTATCCACCGATTGGGAAATATTGTATCGAGGTACTGCCGGACATTAAGTTGGTAATGTGGTGGTGCTCCATCCTGCTGAAACCATATCGTATTCGCTGGAACTTGAGGATTACCTGGATCAGGATATAAATTTGCCAACGTTGGAATGACATCATTTTGAAGTAGTGCCAAATAATTGTTGCCATTCAAGTTGCCCTCAATAAAAAAGGGACCAATTATATTGTTCCCTACAATCCCTGCCCAAACATTAACCTTTTGAGGGTATTGAGTGTGTTCTTCTCTCATCCAGTGAGGATTTTCCGTGGACCAGTAGCGGCAATTTTGCCGATTAGCATGACCGTTAAGTAAAAAAGTACACTCATCAGAAAACATAACGTCTTCTAATTGGATAATATTGTTATCCAACATGTCCATCATTTGCTCACAAAAAGAAGTTCTCCTATCAAAATCGTCTTCCATGAGCTCCTGAGTAGGTATCATCTTATACGGATGCAATTTATTTTCTTTTAATATGTTTGCTATCGATGTATGGCTAGCATTGAATGTAGTGGATGCCTGTCTACTCGATGTATGTGGGTTTTCCTGAAACTCAAGCAACACATCTAATTTGAGTTCATCACTCAGTGCATTAGCAGCTGCTTTTTTTATCTGCCTTACATGACCAAACTCGCGAAACTGCTTTTCTATTTTACTTATTGTTCCTTGGGATATAGGCGGTAAATTAGGAAATTTCTCATGAAATAGGCGAGTTACTTCCCGTTGTGTTCGGATGTTATCTCCGTAACCAATCATTTGTAAAACTGTTATTTTATGCATTTCCGTTAATCTAACCATTTTTCAGAATTGAAATGAACAAACTCTATACTCAAATTACAACAATGACAACTTAAATAAAACAATTTACTACTGCTTGTTAAAATAGCGTTGCCACGGAAATTCTTTAAAGTTTTTTAATGGTTACCATCTAAAAACCACATTGCTACGGTTTTTGTTCACTTTCTCATTATCAAGACCTGAACGGGAAATAAGTTGTAAGTAATATTGTAATAAGTTCCGAGTATATTTTAGCGAATTTCGGTAACAACATGATATTAATTTTTTTATGTTAATTTTTGCATTAAATTTAAAAACAATAACATTTTTGAATAGAGAATGAAGAGACCTTTCAAATGATATATCACAAGCCTATACTTCCCATTTAAAAAATTGGGGGTTGTACCTGTCATTCTAAGGGGGTTGAAGGTAGGGGTTGCATTTTCACGTTAAAGAATGTCAAGTTATAATTTAAATTTGACGTGTTCCGGGATTTTTTATAAATATGTACAGTAACCGAAATAATGAATTTATTCCATTTGGCTTTTACACACTGTATATTGGCACAACGTTCTGTGACTATGACATTGTGTGCTGAAACATGGCTCAACAATAATGTGCTCGATAGTGAAGTGTTTTCCGAAAATCACAATGTATATCGCAGAGATCCAGCATCCTCAGTCTGCTGCAAATCGGAAGGAGGTGGCACCTTGATTGCTGTCAATAACTCAATCAACAGTTACATACAAGAGGACTGGCCCTCGGATGCAGAGGATCTTTGGGTAACATTGAGAGATGATGCAGGTGATTTATGAAATGTCATTTGTGCTGTGTACATAGACCCCCATCTGATCATGTGGCGTTGAACTCCTTCGTCTCGAAATTTACAAATATTATTACTACCAATCCGAATATCGTGATTCGCGGTGACTTCAATATTCCCTCCATACAATGGCATCTCGATGAAGTCAACAATCTCTGTAGTCCTATGAATTATACTGATATAAGAAGCAATTTGTTGATCGATAAACTCTCTTTTGGAAATTTTACTTAACACAATCATTTTACTAATTCATCTGGAAATACACTTAACCTTGTCTTCAACAACTATGGTTACAACTATGGTTACTTAAGGTGACAACTATGCCAATCACCCCTAGTTCGTGAAGATAAGTTGCATACTACCTTTGAATCCTTCCTGGAATTATCACATTAAGGCTCGACTCGAAACCTGGAAAATAAATTTCATGCCTAGAACTTCAATGAAGCAAATTATGACTTGATCAACAATTTCTTTGCTGGGATTGATTGGCATGATCTGTTCCTAGGAAAAACTGTTGATGATACCACTGACCTTTCATACTCCAAGATCAATATAGCTATAGATGAATTTGTTCCTGAAAATCCAAAATTCTGTGAAAAATTCCCTTGTTGGTTTTCTGTTAGCACCATCGAAGTTGATGGAGAGAAGAATAAATATCACTCGAAATGGAAAAAATACCGAAACGACATGGATCATCTCACCTTCGAAATCTCACGTGGACGCCCCAAATATTTGATAGAACTCGACTACAAAAATTACATAGATTCATGTGAAAACATATAGCATCCGATCCCAAACAATTTTGGCATTTTGTGAAGACAGAGAAGAACTCATCCAGTAGGATAAAATCTGTACTTATTTACGATGATATTGTGACGGAAGGTCAAACTATTTGTAAAATATTCGCTACAAGTTTAATAATATCCTAATTGTATCCAAAAATTGAATGTCGCAATTCACTGAGTTCATTTCTGATACCACCAACTGATAATGAAGATGGAGGTTATTTTCGTCGCTGAGAACACTTCTTCTTTTTTGCATCTCCTCCTGAACGTTTCACAAGTGTGCAAATTGACGCTGGATTGATTCCGCTCTCATAAGTACCTCTCTTCGTTTTTTAAAATTCCTTTTGTTTTTGATCATCTTCATAGCGTCCCCGTGATTGGAGAATATATTTTTTAGTGCACGTGATCCATTTGTATCATCCAATTCTCTCTGATAATTTATTTCATTTCAGCATCCTGTCAGTTGCCAATTTCAGTTAGATTATACACCATGACATCGCTTTCCTTCTTTTCTTTTCACTTAATCCATCAATAATGCTCTCTTCAGCCCATGGAGTTGGAGATGAGTCAAATTTATTGTTCAATTCATTGATCTCCGCCTGCATATTATCGATAGATGCGAGAAGCTTTGGTATTGATTTAACGCCCATCTGGCTTTCCCCGCAGTGAAATATCAAATTTCTGCCACCTTTCAGATCCATCACCTTCAATTCTGATGCATTGAGACCAGAACACTTCTGTTCTCCATGAATAGGTCTCACAACCGTCCCATAATATGGTCGGGATATCTTTACTTTCTGAAAGTCCATATGGGACAGTTACTGGACGATAATATTCTATGAAAGCTAGTGATTTCTTTTCGAAAATTGAAGATACTTTCCCCATTTTCAACTGCTGGAGAACAGTACCTTCTATGAATGACATATTAACAAGATTTTCCAATGGTTTGATAATAATAGGGATGACTATTTTCAGTTTGTACATTGGCATGCCATCTGCCTCCGAAGATTTTTCATTCTTCAGATCGTTACTCAACAGAATGATCACTCAGACTCTGTGAATGGTTTCAGAAACAATGTATAGGAATTGAATTCATTTTGTTTCAATGAATATAATTGGTTACTGGTGTTTGATTCATCGAATCGATGGGAGCCTGTATGGAAAATTTATTGAACTCTGATACTATAGCATGTCTACATGCTATAATATCAGATCTTCAACAAAACTATCATTTATATTGATGACAGTATCTCCATGTTTGGAATTTCTTTTCGTTAGTTCATGCACAAGATTACATGGAGCTCTATTTGTATTAGGAGAATCGAATATAATATCTTGATATTTTTGTTTTTAGTCTCCATCAAGGCAGAATGTGTTCTTTCAGCTTCTCTGTGTGCAGGTATGAAAAAAGAACAGGCACTTTCAAAGATTTACTTGAGCTTACAACTGTATCGTCAACCCATTTTTCATCATTAACTTTATGGAAGGATCGTTTTCGATTGGAATTTGTATTGAAGTGGTAGTCTATGATTCCATAGAAGCAATTGAAAGCTTCGTTATAATCCCAGATATCATGAATATGTTTCCATCAGTCTCCATTTTCCAGACTTTCTTTAAAATTATTGAGGTTCCCTTCACTGAATTTTATTTTCACATCCGTTTTCACAATCATTGAATTGAGAATTTGATGAATAATAGGTGGATGTGGTTTCTATTACTTCCGGGTAGGCCACCTCATCAGTGAAGATAAATTCAAACGTGACAACACACTACACACAACGAATTGAAATTAATATCTGCGTTCAAATAGGAATTTAAATCTTCACAAAGGATAATATTCATTCTAGGTTTATATAAATAATCAAGAACTTCAGGAAATTTCTTGAAGAATACTTCGGTATTCCCAAATAGAGACCTGTAACAATTTGAAACAATCTTCAAATGCTCGTGGGATCTGAAGTAGGCAGCACAAAACTCAGATAAATCAATAGACTGCATATCAATCATCATCATATCAATGCAATCAATTCATAGTATAATGAATTGATTTTGTCAATATCCAATGTATCGACATTCAGCAACAGAACGTTCGGTGTGAAATTCATGTTGTTGGTGCATCCACCCGGCGTTTCTCTAAAAAACGGCTCATGCAGGCACCAAAGGGCCATACTTCTGGGTTCATGGCTTTTTTGAAATTTCACGTTTCTTTTTCACTACTTCACTCCATTCATTAGTTTTGGGGAGAGGTTCGGAAGCTCTGTCATTAACTAGATTGATTGATTTTTGGTAATCAAATGCTGGGCACTAGACTCACCTGCCTCCTCCTCGACCTTCTCACAAAATTTTCCCGTATCTGATGTTTCGGGAATTTCGTCCTGTCCAGTTTTTTCACCTCCATCAAAGTTGTTGTTATTTTTTTTTCTTCATTTGGCAAATGAGAATACAGACAGGACAAGCCCAATAAAGTATTCAATATTAAACATAATATCACAAGCTAAAGAAAAAAAATAGTGGACAAACAGACTGAGAGTGTGTTGAGTAGATTAGGCTCTATTTTAGGTTGGATAAGTACAGTTTTTTCATTTTGTGGCTTTTCATTTCATGATTAGTCATTCACATTTCTTGTGTGAATCGTCTTATCTATCATCATTTTAGCACATTCCAAACCTGTTCTTTGTAGATCACTGTTTTTATGTGTTGAGAACTTGACTTTCATCCAATAGATGTTTGTTCTCTGACATGATAGCGAACTTTTCTCCTTTCTCTCTGCTGATAGATTCCAAAAGACTAATTTCTCTTTCTATACCTCTGATGATTTCATCTATGATTATTTCCGTATATTTCAATTTTGATTTAACGATTTGATTACTGGTACGTTCTAGACAACTTCTGTGGAGAAGGTTTCCGCATGTTACACACACCACAATTTTGGCTCTTTGTTTTGCACAACATTCATAAAATTCATCAGAGAGATCATCACCTGATTCACCACTTGCGGCCATCTTGAAATCTATCTCTATCTATTTATCTTTATTCAGCATTATCATAAATCACTCAATGAGAGTTCCATTGACTGTATCAATACCTATAGCTTATCACTCTCAGTTCAGAATATCGTCATTGTTAGGGAATATTTCGTACCAGCTTAACACTACAAAACATACTTGTAACAATCAGATTCAGCCTTCTAGGCTTTCGGTTTGGAATGCCTGCCATGCTCGATGGTATCAGATTTATTTCATGATTTCTGACAATCTCCATGTGATCACCTCATCACTAATAATTGGCAAGGAATGATTCTGTGATTCTTTTCTGATTCTTCTTGAGATTTTTTTCAATGACGGATTCGTAGATTCCTTCTTTGAATTCGTAGGCATGAGCCATGAATCAATCATATTGCTGATTATAGGTGAAGAAATCATTCAGTGAGAACATATTTCTGCAGGGTATCCAAATAACCTACCGATATGTTCAGACAGAAAAAATATAAATAAAACTTTCATAAACCTTCATTTCACTCACTTCTAGAAATCCGAACTGTTGGAAAATTATGTTATTTATAGATAGTTCAAGGTCTATATTGTATTTGTGTATATTTCTGTGGAATTGTGATGAGATGGTGGTTTCATGAATTCTGGTGTGTTTCTTCCTGAATTCTATTCATGAAATGAAACATACATTTTCAATTCATCATTCAGAACAATTATAATCAAGTAATTGAACTTCTCTATTATCTCACTTTTTCTTCAAGTATAGGATTCAAACCGTCTTTGAGTTATTCGGAAACGTGTTGAAGTTTTTCAAGTAGGATTTTCTTTCCTCTTCTTCATGAAATCGAATCGAAATTATCATGATTATTTCAATATATTTGTAGTGAAGACAGATTCGCGATCTGCTCAATATCAATAATGTCACTGCCCTTGAAGATAAACCCTTAGATACCTGGGAGAGATTTTTTTTACTCTCGTCAGTGACACCTTGTTTTCTGAAAAATTTGGAAATACAAATATATTTTCCATGGGAACAAAACCTCTCTTCGCAAAATTTTTCTATTCGCAAAATTTCTCAATGTTTTTATTAATTGATATTGAAATCGTCATTCTCATAGTCAGTTTTGAGGAGTGGATTCCAAGGTTCATCTGTATCAACTAAACAAGAAGCAATATTATTATTTCCTTTCAGAAGAATAGAAGCAGATTCTTCGATTCTTCGTTTTTGGTTGTTATCTTCTCTTCCTATAATCTTAAAATTACTCCAATCGAACATATGTTGTCCATTACCAGTGAGGATATGTTCAGTTGATTTCGAACTTTATGATTTATAAATAACAACAGTATAAAGAATCCCCCCTCTGGATCTGCCACTGGCCCTCTGTAAGTCAGCTGATCACAGTTCTATCAGTGAAATCCACTTATTCTTCTTCTCGCACTTATCTTCTCTTCCAAGCTGAAAAATTAAAATGAGTTCCATCAGGGTTAACTATATCCTTGAAATGCCAACTCACCAATATCTGCTGCTTCCTCAATCCATTCGACTAGGTCTTCTATACTATTCCGCTTTGGTCCCATTTTTGCATGGCATGATTGACACCGGTCATGTGTCTGACTTGTGATCTGACACCATGTTCATCCATGTCGTGGACTTCTGACAATTTTTTTGTCACTTTTTGGTAGCCATTTTGAGATTACTGAATTTCAGAAGACGCTCTCCGATTTTTCGGATTTTCGTAAGTGAGATAAGCTCCCACAGATGAAAGAAAATAGTTATTATCTGGCATTTGGATGCTGATATAACAATCAACGTACTTGTTGGAATTAAATTGGTTAATTGGGAAAACCTAACTCACTAATCTCTGTCCAGACATGGACATCACTCTTCAGGCCTCACACCATCAAGGTAAGATGTTTAGAAGCTCAGCGTATCATGCTTAATGAGACCTACCTCTAGCCTGTTACATATTTCGATTTAGATCTTATTCTCATTGGACATATGTGCTTTCAGGCCTTTACCGCTCTGCCTCAGCTTTATGACTCCTTCAATAATGCTTAAATGCTTTGCTGTAGTAGTAGAATGCTTAGTAGTCAGTAGGCTGTAGTTCGTATACTCCAGAACTTAGAGCTTGTTACGTAGTGTAGACAAGCTGTATAGTTAGTCCCGGAACCATCGTCCCTGACAGACTTCGAGACTTCTTGGGGCCAGCAGCATAAACAGATAAGCCTAGGAATAACATATCAGACACATTATTTTCTCATCTATTTAATAACTCAGAGCCATATAACATTGTGGGAACATTTTTTTTCAGTGATGAAGAGTTCACTCTGAATTCTTATCTTCTTTGACAAGCCATTCCTCAGTTCTGGTATTTAACTCATTAGTTGGAGCCACCTTTCGACCCTTACGGTATATTGTTGATAGGCTCACTTGTAAATTAAAGTACATACATAAAAGTACATAAAAGTTAAAAGGATTATTCTACTTCAAGATTTGCCTCAAGTGATCGTATACATTCAATTAGTATAAACAAAGTCAGTGGCTGAAACTAACAACCAGGTTCCTATAAATGAAATACTTCATAGATATAAGAATGTACATTAGATAGATTCAATACTCAAATCAAGTACACAGACCCCTGTTGATACTGGCGGTATAGCTATACCCAAGGTAAGTCCTGCTGTATGATTGAACTCTTTATTGATATTAGTGGCTAAACCCCTCGTGCATTTCGCATTTTCCCCTTATAGGTACTGTAGCCAGCATTGATTGCAATCGTATCATCTTGTTGTTGTATCGATACCCCAAATATCCTAACCCCACATTGCACACGCTTCACACTTCTCGTTCAGTTGCGTTCCATTGTTGCACATACGAGTACACTAGAGTAGGAGTAAGATTTCTTACCAGGTCACGATATACCACAGTCAATAATTATTATATATATATATGAATATATGAATAATATTATATGTAAATGATACCACCAATCCGAGTTTCATTACATCACCAAGGAACCTTGAATACTAATACCCTCACCTGAATAAAAGGGAACCTTTCACCCCTTGAGATACTACTACCCCATTTGGGGAAGTAACAATGAAAATTTGGTGATCGGATGATATGAATTTGGCTCTGTCATTTTTTTTTTTTTTTTTTTTATCTGTGGACAACACGAAAGGGAAACCTATGATGTTCGAGGAACATCGTGTTAGCCAGCGGTGTAATTTCGGGAAAGAAGGAAGGTGTTGGAATTTTTCTTGAATGTTTGGAGGTTGTAAGCATCAGGAAAGACTTCACTAGGCAAAGAATTCCACAACTTTGCCGTTCTATTGATGAATGATGCTTGGTATAGCGATGTTCGACAGGTCTCGAGCCTGACAGTGTAGGGGTGACCAGCTTGAGCTCGTCTGGTTTGTCTACTAGGAATCGCGCGTGGTGGCATAATAGATGATATTTCCGTTGAGCACCGACCGTGAAAGTACCTATAAAAAAGGCAGAGATCGCCGACCTTTCTACGATGATCTAGAGAGGTCAATGATTTGGTGAGTGTTGTGTCATCGACTAGGCGAATAGCTCTCTTCTGAATTGAATCTAAGAGCTTAAGCGTATGTTTGGGGGCTGAGCTCCAAACATGTGAGCAGTACTCCAGGACAGGTCGAATTTGTGCTTTGTAGATCATAAGCAGTTGCTGGGATGTGAAGTATCTCTTCGCACGGAAAAGAAAACCGAGTTTTTGTGAAGCAGTCTTCGCAATGGACCTCACATGATCGTCCCATGAGAGAGCACTGTTGGTGGTGACACCCAGCAAGGATATTGACGAACTCATAGGAACAGTGGTACTCGACATCATCAAATTGGGCATTGTGTGATCAGCCTTCTTGGTGAACATACAAGCTTGAGTTTTAGTTGCATTGAACTGTACTAGATTCTCAGATCCCCATTTCAGAATTCTTGTCAGATCCTCACTTAAAGCATCAACCTGTCTTCGCCTTGCACCTCTGGCCTCATTGGATGATATAGGGGCTCTAGAGGAAAAGGCGGAATGAAGTGTACTATCATCCGCAAAGCTATGAACTGGGCTGGAGGTCACATTCAACAAATCATTGATGTGGAGCAAAAACAAAGTTGGTGCCAAGACAGAGCCTTGTGGAACACCAGCATTGATCGTCATTGTATCAGACGAGACCCCGTCTACCACCACGTAGAGTGATCTATCTGCAAGAAAACTCGATAGTAAAAGACACAGTTGGGGCGGCAAACCATATGACGGAAGTTTCGCTAGGAGGCCTTGGTGCCAAACTCGGTCAAATGCTTTGGAGATATCCAAGGCTACAGCCAGAGACTCCCCATGTTTCTCTATTGACACCTGCCACTTATGTGTCACATAGGCAAGCAGATCTCCAGTTGACCTCTGGTGACGAAAGCCATATTGCCGGTCGTTCACGATTCTTGAGCTCTCTAGATATCGGATGAGCTCGATGTTGATTGCTTTTTCCATTACTTTAGAGATCACAGATAGTAGTGCAATCGGTCTATAGTTGTTAGGGAGTGTTTTCTTGCCCTTCTTTGGAATCGGTTGGACCCTAGCTTTTTTCCAGTTAGAAGGAAATACGCCGAGTTTGTACGAAAGGGTGAACAACCTGCAAAAAACTGGTGTTAGTTCCGGGGCACATTTCTTGAGAACAATAGGCGGTATTCCGTCATGCCCCATAGCCTTCTTGACGTTGAGGCTAAGCAGAATGTGTCTGATGGTGCGTTGCCGGAAGACAATTTCTGGCATACGGTTATCGATGGTAGCGACTTTCGGAAGTTCCTGGCCTCGTGGATCCAAGGTAGAATTGTCTGCAAACATTTTGGCGAAGGTGTTGGCTTTTTCATGAGGTGTTATAGCCAATGTATTATCATCCTTTGTGAGGGGAGGAAATGAGCTAGAAGTGAAATTTCTCCCGATTGCCTTGGCAAACGTCCAAAATGAACAGGAACCATTTGGACACTCTATGAGCTTCGATCTTATTTTCGTGTTGTATGCCTCTTTAGATTCATCTATCGTTAGATTGCATGTATTCCTAGCTTCAACATATTCAGCTCTAGTTTGAGGGCTTGGGTTTCTGCGCCAACGACGGTATGCTGCTTGCTTCAGTGCGACAACCCTAGAACAGGTTCTATTGAACCATGGTTCACCAGTGGTTCGTGATTTGGTGCTATGTGGTATGTAAGTTTCCATTCCCAGCATGATGATTTTCGAGATCTCTTCAGCACATTGCGTAGGATCTCCCGATTCAAAACACATTCTCCTCCAAGGAAACTCAGAAAAAAACATGCGAAGGCCATCCCAGTCGGCTGAATTGTAATGCCAAACAGTGCGTGGGGGTGTTGGACTGGTTCGCGGAGTGATGTAAGGACATATCGTGGAGATGAGTGTGTGGTCTGAGTTTCCTAGTGGTGCACGGACTTTCACTTCATACGGTTCCGGATTGTTAGTGAGGAACAGGTCGAGCGTATTGGCATAATGGTTGCTGATGTCAGGGATCCGAGTGGGTTCGTTTATCAGTTGCTCAAGACCATAGGTGATAGCGAAAGCCTCAGCCAGACGTCCTGAGTCGTCTGTTTTGTTCGAGAATTTGAGCCAGGTGGAGTTGTGGACATTGAAATCCCCCATGATGATGATTTCAGCTGCTGGGTGATTCTGTTGGATGAAATCAAGTTTCAGAGAAAGGAATTCGAAGAGGTCACCAGGAGTTGGTTCGTTTGGTGATAGATAAAGGCAGCAGATGAACTTTGTCTGTTTGTGGTTATCGATCTTGAGCCACATTACATCGAATTCTTTCGGTTCCAGTTCCTCCTCACGATGGCATGAGAGATCATTTCTGGAAAAGAGACATAAACCTCCTCTGAATCTGAAACGGGTATGCAGCTCATATCCAGGGCAGAGCATATAGGTCGTATTAGTTGATGAGTTGACCTGCGTCTCAGTTAAAGCCAGTATATCTGGTTTCTCAGCCTGTAGATGGTAATGAACATCGTTTATATTTTTGTTCAGACCTCGGATGTTACAAAGGTCTATTTTTAAATTCAGATGTTTCGATGGTGAACCCCCTCATGTCATGGAGTGATTTGATTATTCCTTTCTTCATACTTGTATGATGATTCAATTGAAATCTGTTGGTATGTGTATTTATGCGATATACTGAATGATATACTTGATATATATGATATACTTGACATTGTGTACGTAATTCAAGAAATCATCTACTTTCATATGGTTGTGTGGCCAATTAATGAAAATGTACTCTTCTACCAAGTCTTTGGTTGTTCATTGTATTATTTCACAATGAGTTGTCTCGAGATATATTTCAAAAAATTCTGAGATTCCTTCTACACTCAGTTTTGTTCTTTCATTGAGTCTGTATCATCTTCTACCTTCTTTTACACTATTGGTGGAGTTTTGTCTACACTGTCTACAGGAACCCACTTTCCATTCTTAGAAACAAGAAGTGAGAATTCCACTTGAAAAACTGAGAAATGAACGGAATTCATACTTGTGAGTTATGATGAAGTTCCTTTAAAACTTTGCATATGCAGTGATGAGTTGTAACTGTCAATATAATATCATGAAAATGTGCCACTCATTATACAGTCACATGCCCATTAGATTCATAGAATATAGTTATCCCGATGTCGAACCTTTTCAAGGCATACATTCGTGAATAGAATGATTTTCATTTAATTTCTATCATCTCATCTTCGAAATGTCTGACATACCTATCGAATTTCCAAGTGAAACCATCTTTGCAATGATGTTTTCACACGAAAGTATGATCAAACAGCATCATACATTCTTAAGTTAACTTACATCTGAAAACTCAATCAAACTGGTGACGTATTACCGCTAAACGCTAGACTCATGTAAATCATCTTCTCTTTCGTAAACTATGATTATGACATTCAAATATAGTCGAAACGAATGTCGTAACAAATGAGGAACTTTCGCAATAATTTTGAGTGGTTGATATATATCAGTTCATCTCTGTTCCGGAGTGGCAGCAGATAGCAGGACTATTGACATCACTAGATCTATTCGTTTCTTGCATATATGTATTAACTACAATATTGACCAAACGTCATAAGAGCAATGTTAGAAAAGTGATGCTTCATTATATACGTCTTTCCTTGTCTAATTGGCAACGATGATCCAGGGCGCAAGCGCAAAATTCAAATTTTGAAACTTCATGTGTAATGTATCAATCTCTTCAGTTTAGAGGTCATGTTTGTACTACTTATCTATTTTCTCCTTAGATCATCCTCATCTGAGATTTTCTCTGTGAATAATCATGTTATTTGGAAAATATATATTTGAATATTAATATATTGATGGTAGACAACATATACTTAGCTTTGATATAAAGTGATCTGGTTATACAGGCACGTTTTTTTCAGATTGAATAGAATGGAGCAATCAATATTTAAAAAATGGTAGAAATCTCGGTTGAAATATAAGATATCCTCAGTATTGAAATGATAGAAATAAACATTCATCATGGAAGCAACACATATCCGTGTGATAAATTTCTCACCGATGATATGAATCGGAGCTCTTGGAGTCGCAGAGAAAACAAATTTGTACGTTTCTTGCGGACATTTTGTGAAAAGTTACAAACCTAAACTACGAATACTACAAACAACAACAACTATGAACTAACGTCTGAACACAAACACTGAAAAAAACAATTACTAACAATAACATAATACATAATATATGGTTTCTTGTTACTATGAAATTAGGGAATCTCAGAAATTATTCAGAAATTGTAGGTAATTCCCAGAGGAGAACGGATTGTACCAGTTCAAATGACCACTATTAAATGATGAAACATTCTTTTGCTAAACATCCTGGATTAAAAATGTTCGATGAAAGCTCTTCCAATTCGAATATACAGTCATATACCCAGCAAATTCGATTATTTCTGCTGTCAAAATAAATATCTACTTTGGTTGGGCAATGAGCAGAAACCAATCGCCCACTTGAAATTCCAATTCGAACGTCGTTGAGGAAAAATCATTGTGTCTTGAGTATAGAAGTATTTCTTCTCAGTCAAAAACACTGCATTGTTTGACGCAATGACGTAATTTCCAACTCAATGGTGAACAAGGTATACTTCATGGACAAAGGTGGTACCTGAGTAGCCACATCCGAGAGACACCTCGGATGTGATAATATTTCCACGAGGCCAAGACCTTTCCTATATCGCTACCATCGATCACCATATGCCAGAAATTGTCTTTCGTCAACTCACAATCAGGCACATTCTTCATGACCTCAATGCCAATAAGGCTATGGGGTCAGACGGAATACCACATATTGTTCTTAAGAAATCTACATCAGAGCTAACAACATTTCTTTGCAGGTTGTTTACCCATTCATTGGGAACATTGTGTGTTTTCCTTCTAACTGTAAGATAGAGAGTCCAAATGATTTGAAAAAAGTGCAACGAACCCCTTCCTAGCAATAACAGACTCACTGCAATACTATCTGTCATCTCTGAAGTATAGGAAGAATTAATCAACATCGTACGCTTCCGATATCTCAAGAGCTTATGAATCTTGAGCGACTGGTAATAAGGCTTTCGTTACCAAATATAAACAGGAGATCTGCTTGCCTACGTGAAACATGAAATGCAATTTTCAATGGAGAAATATAAGAAATACCTAGCTGTAGTATTAGATATCCCCAAAGAATTTGATCGTGTTTGGCACCAAGGCCTCCTAGCGAAACTTCCTTCAAATGGTTTGCCGTCATATCTATGTATTATTCTGAGGAGCTTCCTTGCAGATAGATCACTCTATGGGGTGGTAGATGAGGTTTCATCTGATACAATGACCATCAATGCTGGTGTCACAAGAATCTGTTTTGACACCAACTTTGTTCTTACTCCACATCGACGATCTGTTGTTGTCGATGCCCAGTCCATATACCGCGTACCCTATGTCGTACAATGAGGCCAGAAGTGCATTACGAAGACAGGTCGATGCTTTGAATGAGCATCGAAGAATCTAGTGGAGTTCAATGCAACAAGATATCTAGCTTGTATCCTTACCAGGAAGGCAGAACACACAATGCTCAATGTGATGATGTCGGGTACCAATGTTACCATGAAGTCGTCAAAATATCAGTCGAGATACGTGACAGCGTTAACACCTGTTGAAGATGTTCCCACATTAGTTACAATTTTCAGTGGTTGTTTGTTAGACTTTAATTGTGAGTTTGATATCATAATAACAGTGAACTTCTTGCCTTCAATCTGATCTGGAATTCGATTTGATTTAAACTTTTGCTCATATGATTTTTGTTATCAATGAACATTTACTGTGATAATACTGGACTGAGCACAAACTAATTCAGTGTTAAAAGGTGGTGTACTCATAGCTGTTGAGCATTCTCTATCGGCCACTACTTTGAACTTTGTTAACAATATTGTTGAACAAGTTTTTGTAACACTCTCTCTTGGTGAAGATCATTTGATTATCGGTGCAGTATATATTCCACCTGCTTCTGATACTGAATATTACATCAATCATGCTAATACTGTTGACTATGTTTAAGAAGAATTTCCTGTTTATAAAATTTTGCTTTGTGAAGATCATAATATACCGAATGTTATATGGTTCAATGATGAACTTGGCCTAAATGCTGACTGTCTTGAAAACTCACCAGAAACTCACTAGAAAAATACCTGATCTAAAGATCGGACAATACTTTTACGATTCCAGAAATAGTAATTATATCTTCATGAATGATTTCTTTGCCAGCATTGATTGGAATTCCTTATCAAATGACGACGTTAATTCATTCTTAAGCAACTTTTACGACGTTTTATATCAAGCTGTTAGTAAATTTGTTCCTGTCAAAAAGTTCAAAACATCAAGCTTCCCAACATGGTTCAGCGAAGATTTGGAACAAATGATATTTGAAAAGGAATTAGCTCACAGAGAATATAAGAATGGTGATGTTGAAGCATACCGGCTTTTTCAGTATTGCAGAGAACAATGTAGAATATTACGTGAGGACTGTTACCAACCAAGAATAACATTTCTGCAAACCCTCGTCATTTTTGGAACTTCATCAATGATAAAAAGGAATCATTCAACCTCCTGTCTCGTATAGTTGATAACAATAACTCTGGTGAAAATTCCAATGATATAGTTAATCTTTTTTCATGCTATTCTCGACAGTCTATGATAAAACAAACATCAATCAAATTCCACATTGAACCTTCGATAACACTGTCAACATTTGCTCCTACACCATAGACATTAAAGAAATCATAGATTCAGTACATTCTCTACCTTGGAAACTATCATCTGGCCCAGATGAGATCCGTTTGCATTTGATTAAACATTGAATTTACACTTTAGCAAAACCCATCCACTACCTGTTCAACTTATCCCTCAAAAAAGGTACGTTCTCTAGCTTTTGGAAACAACGTTTCATAAAACCCATCCACAAGAGTAACTCACGAGACAACGTTGATAACCACAGAGGCATTTGTAATCAATCAGAATTACCAAAAATGTTTGATTGCTTGATTTCCAAAAAATTTTCTTGGGACTTCAAAAATATTATAATCAATGAACAACATGGTTTCTGCAGAGGTAGATCTACCACCACTAATTCATTGCTTCACCAAAATTACATCATCAATGCTCTCGAGAATAAACTGCAGGTTGACTCTGTATACACAAATTTTCCGAAAGCCTTCGATAAAGTCAACCACAGTTTACTACTTGCTCAACTTGTCTTTGGGAGTAGAAGGAAATATTTTAGAATGGATGAAATCCTATCTCAGTGATAGAGTCCATTATGTCAAATATGGTAGTTCAGTATCAGATCCAATTGAAGTTCTTTCAGGGGTATCACAGGGGTCTCACATGGGACCACTACTGTTTGATATCTTTGTGAATGATCTTCCAAATGTAATCACCAACTGTTCCTTCCTTTCATTTGCTGATGATTTGAAGATGTTCAGAACAGTTCAATCCATACCTGAATAACTTTTCCAGGTGGTGTAATATCAACTTGCTAAAACTGAATTCAGGTAAATGTCAAAAAAATTAGTTTTTCACGAAATAAAGAGGCAATTAATTATGGTTATCAGAATAATGACACAAACTTATCTGAGACCAACTAGATTAAAGATTTGGGGGTTGTATCTGACACAAAAATGAATTTCAAGAGTCACAACAGAAATCTCATCTCGTGCAAAAAAAATGCTGGGCTTTTCTCTCCGTTCTGCAAGAGACCTATTTGTCAATGCTCTCAAGATTATCTATTGTTCCCAAGTTAGATCTATTCTTGAATACACTTCTATCATCTGGTCATCATGCTATAGAATCGACATAGAACTCTTGGAGAGTACTCAAAATAAATTTTTTGAGATACTGTGGCTACAACTCAGGGATGAATAGAGATGAATACAATTATTCACAAATTCAAAAAACCCTGAATTTGAATACTTAATCACATAAAAGGCTTGAAATCGATCTGGTATTCCTCCATAAAATTATCAATGGCAGTATTGATTGTCCTGAAATTGTAAGGCTTACCTCACTTTCTGTGCTAGAAGGAGTAGAAATAGTGACATTTTCAAGATCCGGAGAACAAATTATGGTCAAAAAGAATCCCTTAACAGAATACTGAAGTCAGCAAACACTCACAATAACAAGCTTGAGCTGTTCGGTTCATCTTTACTATCCTTCAGAAAAGCAGTTAAAAAATTGTAATAGTTTTAATTTTCAGTTTTAATATAATCTTAGTCATCTGTAATTGTACAATCTTTTTGTGATGGTATAATTGGCTTGTCCGTTGATAAATGAATAAATAAATAAATAAATAAATAAATAAATATCCATGCTTGTTGTCACCACCAACAGCACTCTCTCATGGGACTAGCATGTGAGGTCCATTGCGAGAACTGCTTCATGAAAACTTAGCTTCCTGTTCCGTGCGGAGGAGTACTCCACACCCCAGCAGCTCCTCACGATCTTCGAAGCACAAATTCGACCTGTCCTGGAGTACTGTTCACATATTGGGAGTTCATACCCCAAACATACACTGAAGCACTCAGACTCTCTTCAAAATAGAGCTCTTCGCCAAGTCAGTGATGATGTCACGAATTAATTCATATCTCAATAACATCGCAGAAAGGTAGGCGATGTCTCTTCCTCTTAAAGAAATCTCCACGGTCGATGCCCACCGTGGATCTCGTCTGTCATGCCACCACGAGCGGTTCCAAGTACAAAAATTAGACGAATTCAGGCTGATAATCAATACATAGTCGAATATGCCGAACTTCTCATCACAAAGCATCATTCATAAATATAACAGCCAAGTTATGGATTTTTTTACTAGTCAAGTATTTCCTGATGCTTACAACCTCCAATCTTCCAAGAGAAATTCCAATACCTTCCTTCTCTCCCATCATCTGATCACTCACTTGTAAGATGTTCTTCGAACATTATAAAATTTCCTTTTGTGTAGTCAGAAGATGAAGAGGAAATGAACTGTTCTTGAGATGAATGAAAAGGTTGCCGAACTACGCGTAGCCAATAATTTTATAGTGTGTGTCAATCATACACAACTTCAGTGAGTAATATCAAACTCAATCATTATCACACTGAATATTCAAGTATTTCGATCTTCTTACTGACCTCTTTTATCAACTGAGTTTTCATTCAATAATGATAATAATGATAACAGTAAATATAATATTTATCCACCATGAAAGATGTCCACAATGATGCATAACAATAGTTTTTCCATTGAATTCGATATGAGTCAAAAATGCACATAATGAAAAATATCAAGGTGGTGCCTGGAGAGAGTGAATTCGTGCGAAGGCATACATATTTTTCATCCACATTCAGAATATATAGATACAGCTCCATTGAAGGCAGTAAATGCATAAACAGACACACAAAATGTTCAACAACTCTCATACATTGAAAACACGAAGAGCTTGGTTTTTGACTGAAGCCAATGACTTACTCAAAAGGTCGATGTGGCTGAAGTACCTACAGATCATATTTATATTGTTCGAATCGCGAGTGGAAGATCAGAAAACGCTCCCTCCTTCCAGCAATGAAAGCGACGAACGTACTCTGAACTCCGCCCTTTCCAGATCGTGATATGTATTTTTTTTTTTTTCTTTTATCTGGAATGAAGGCTATTATTATTATTATTATTATTATAAATATTATCATTATGTGTATAATTACTATCAATTTGATTCAATTCAATTCAATTTTATTTTATTTAGGCTACTTAGTGAATGAGAACTATTAATTGATTATTCAGTATGTTGAAGAGGAAGGGGGCATATAAACTGAATCGTCTTGAAAATGATTCTGTCGATCAAAATATCCCAAACACACCTCATAATTCTTATGACAATGTTGTCTATTGAATCTATAAGATAAATCTCTTCTCTGAACATTCTCTCAACTCTCTCTTCTCTCTTTTATCTCACTGAAATCTTGCAACATATTTATGATAATGAGGGTTCCAAATTACACAGCAAACTCAAGATGGCTGAGGATCAATGCATCACATGAAATGATCGATGAGTTGGACTTCGTGAATGATCTGGTTGTGCCTAAAAAGAACCCTACATTACGCAGAGACTTCCCGATTATTGATTCTATGTAGTGCACAAATGTTAATTTGGATTCCAATATGACAAATGAGTCTTCCTCTAGCATTGTATCACAAAGTGTAGTCGAAATTTTCAACATTGAATAGTCCACAACACGTTATAGAGTTGCATTTCTCAATGTTCAAACGTAGGTTGTTGGTTTCACAGTAAACTTTCTAGTCTATTTCTAGTCTATTTTCTAGTTTTACGGTAAGTGACTTGTGGTGAACTTTGTCGGAAGCTTTCAAAAAATCGGTATAGACTGCAACTGTCTGCCTTCTTTCGTTGATTTCATTAGGTATGATTTGAGTGAAATAATGCATGGTCAGTAATCATCGAACAACCTTGGAAAAATCAATGTTGACTTTTATCGATACGATTTTCAGTTCTGAAGAATAACTCAGAAGTAATGATTGCCTCGAATAGTTTACCTGGATACGATATAAGTGAAATCAGCCTATAATTATTGAAATTATTCCTACTGCCATTTTTGGAATTATTGGAATAACATCGGCATGTTTCCATTTATTCAGGAATCAAATTTGACAATTGACAAGAGAAAATTGACAAGAGAAACTTGTGGTATACCAGGAGCCTTTGTTATATCGAGCTTTTCTATTTGAGCAATAACTGTATCTATTGAGACACAGGGTTGATGGAATGAATGGTTTTTGAGCTTCTTATTCTTCTAATTGATTACCGTATGTGACGCGCTTGTTAATCCAGTTGACAGAATAGACAACGTACGAAGATGACCACTCCCAAGTCAATGAATGCGCATATTTGGAAGGGCACATCTTATTGATCTTAGTGCTGGATTACTTATTATTGTTTCATCGGCGTTGTTCAAATTTCAGGTGAACGAGAACATTTTGTTCAGCTGCCTGACCCAAGATTCAAGCGGCCACCACACAAAGAGCTATTTTGATATTGCATCAATGAATTTGCATTGGAATAATTCATATTATTATTCAAGGTCATTTCCAAATGCCATTTCCAGATGACAAGAGTGAACCAAGAAACCCCATAGTAATATTGGAAGATGCAAGAAGATTGGGAGATGGAAGAAGCCAATAAATGATTGTATTCGGAACATATAATAGTGTAATCCACGAATGCCACGAATAGTCAAGAAAAAAATTAGTGGAAAACAAACCCAATGGAACTATCTATGTATTCTTGTCATATATTATCATAATCCACATTATGGAGAGTATTATCATATCAAATTCATCACTCTGACTTCTTATAATAACCAACAGGAGTGTAGAATTATTGTTACAGTATAGTATAGTACAATTATGAATTATATACCCATATCATATCGACTAGATCAAATACGTTTCATGCCGCTGCTCAGCAGATCATCTCCGGGTTTTCACTTTGAATAATTCTACAAACTGATTTGGATGACTTGCAGGCTACATCTCCAACGCTTTACTAATACACTATTTTTTCTTTGCATTCTCAAGTTGATCAAGCTGTATATATTATTATCACCTTATATATGAGGAAAAGAATCCGGTGTTCTCTATGAGCATAGAGATTATTGCAGATCAGAGTAAGAAATATTGATTTCAATGTTGTGCACTCGTGAGCGCTACCTGAGAATATCTAGATTATTGAAGTCTCATATACGTCTCCTCACTAATGATTCTGCGTGCTCAGCTCGAGCGTAAAGATAATTATGTGTGGAATAAAATTAACCTGGGAGATCATACTAAACAGAAAGAAGATCATTACTTGCGACAAGCAAAGTACCGAGGGCAACGCCGATCCAACATTCCGATTGTCTGTGTTGCTCATTATCTCCTTATGCCTATTCACTTTTGTGGTTGCCCTGATAGAAAGTAATAAGTTTTTCTAGTAATCTGGATACTATATACTATATACTATATACTATTGTGGGGATTTTCCCCGTAATTAATTTTGATTTCATTGTTAAAATTCAGATTGTTTTCAAATCTGGGTTTTTCCCTTCAAACAGACGGACAGTTTCGGTCGATGGAATTTTGATGGCCCATTTTTATGACAGAGAGGTATCAAATTCCGCTGGGTCGAGGCCAGAGAGGTATCAAATTCCGCTGGGTCGAGGCAGTCGGTTTTTGGAGTTTCTAACGGAGACACGCACTTTGGGGTGTTCCCTCGATTGTCTCCTCGAGTGTTTTTATTAAATAAAGTTTTTAATTCGGTGCCTGTCGAACATTTATTTATCGTCACCTTGTCCCAACATTGGTGACCCCGACGTGATTAGCACGTCGAAGTTTATGAGTGACAGTGACGATTCGTTGGTAACACCGAAATCTTCAAGAAGTGGCGCAAGTTCTTCGAGTGAGTTAGACGAAACTCTCGTGAACGAAACCATCGTCAACAACCGACGCACAGCCACCAAGATGCCAAACCAAAACGCTGAGGCCCCCAAACCGGAAGTCCTCGCGCGATTGAAGATTCCCGCGTTCACCCCAGACGACCCAGAGGTCTGGTTCCAACAGGTCGAGTGGGCCCTGGAGGACGTCGGCGTGACAGCGAGTGCGGCCAAATTCCGTCAAGTGGCTAAATCGCTTGACGGGAAATACTCGAAGGAGGTGCGTGACCTCATTATCACCCCGCCAACAGACAGGCCGTACGAGACGCTCAAGGAGGAATTGCTACGGCGCCTGGGGAGATCGCAGGCACAAAAGACGCGGCAGCTGCTGGAACGTGTGGAAATCGGCGACCAAAAGCCGTCGCAGTTCCTGCGACACCTGACGCAGCTGGCGGGAGCCAACGCCGCCGAAGACATCGTCCGCGCTTTATGGATGGAGCGAATCAACCCGCTCGCTCGCGCCAGCATCGCCGCTCAAGCCGCGCAACCAAACGTCACCTTGGATGACTTGGCGAAGACCGCCGATTGTGTGATGGAGGCCCTGGGTGCCGTCGCACCCCAACAAGTATCCGCGGTGTCATCCAATAGTGAATCGCGGTTGTGCGAAGTGCTCGAGCGATTGACAGTGCGTTTAGACGAGCAAAGCCGCGAGTTGAACGAACTTCGTGCGGAAGTGCGCGGCCGACAACATTTCCGCGGTGGTACCGATACGCGTCGTCGCCCGCGCTCCAGGTCGCGAAACCGGTTCGGTGGTTTATGCTTCTACCACCACCGATTCGGCGCTAAGGCTCACAGGTGCGAACAACCGTGCACCTATGTCGCCAGCGATGAGTCGTCGTCGGGAAAAGGTCCGGGCAGTCGTTAAACGCGGCAAGCGACAACTGCCCCAACACGTGCCGCTTATTTTTGACGGACCGGAACAGTGCGGTTGACTTTCTCATCGACACCGGGGCTGATTTGTGCGTGTTTCCGCGGAGACTAGTGTCGGGCCGGCGGGTGAAAACCGGGTACGAGCTAACCGCGGCGAACGGAACCACCATCGCCACTTACGGGTTGATTCCGATGACGCTGAACCTCGGTCTCCGTCGCGACTTCCCGTGGAACTTCGTCATCGCGGACGTGGCTAAGGCCATCATCGGGGTGGATTTTTTGACCCACTTCGATCTCCTCGTGGATCTGCGTAACGGGCGGCTGCTCGATCGGTCTACGAGTGTGTGCGTCGTGGGTCAGGAGTCCAAGTGCTCGACCGTCGCCGGGATTAGGACGTCCGCTGGGAACACTCGGTACCACGAACTGCTCCAGCAATTCCCGGAGCTGACGCGCCCCGATGGCGCCTGCAAAGCGGCTGATGTGAAACACCGGACGGTGCACCACATTCACACCACACCAGGACCACCTGTCGCCCAGAAACCACGTCGCTTGGCTGCTGACCGTTACGTCGCCGCCAAGAAGGAGTTCGAGTCCATGCTGCGATTGGGCATTTGTCGCCCATCGAAGAGCAGCTGGGCTTCGCCACTCCACATGGTGCCGAAGAAGGGCGACGAGTGGCGCCCTTGTGGGGACTACCGGGGTCTCAACGCACGGACGATCCCGGACCGGTACCCAGTGCGCCATATCCAGGACTTCGCCCAGACGCTCCGCGGAAAGAAGGTCTTTTCTACCATCGACCTGGTGCGGGCGTACCACCACATCCCTGTCGCCCCAGAGGACGTGGAGAAGACCGCGATCATCACCCCGTTCGGCCTGTTCGAGTTTCCGTCGATGAGTTTCGGCCTTCGGAACGCCGCACAAACATTCCAGCGGTTCATCGACGAGGTCCTGCGCGGTTTGGACTTCGTCTACGCCTATATTGACGACCTCCTGGTGGCTTCTTCGTCCGAGGAAGAGCACCAGGAGCATCTCCGTCTGCTTTGTGAACGTCTTCGGCGGTATGGAATCGTCGTCAATACGGCAAAATGCTGTTTCGGTGCCACGGAGGTCAAGTTCCTGGGCTACCTGGTGTCTGGCGGCGGAACGCAACCGCTTCCCGAGAAGGTCTACGCCATCCAAGACTATCCCCGGCCGACGACAGCAAAAGAGCTCCGACAGTTTCTGGGTATGATAAACTTTTACAGACGTTTTATGCCCAGAACTGCTCGGACCCAGACGCCACTCAACGACCTTCTCCAAGGCAACATCAAGGGGAAGACGCCAGTGGTGTGGAACGAAGCCGCAGATGCCTCTTTTAACGCCTGCAAAGAGGAT
The DNA here is from genome assembly GCA_963576655.1 of Gastrophysa polygoni. Taxonomy (NCBI): domain Eukaryota; kingdom Metazoa; phylum Arthropoda; class Insecta; order Coleoptera; family Chrysomelidae; genus Gastrophysa; species Gastrophysa polygoni. The sequence continues at coordinate 35,163,911 of OY755082.1, forward strand.
CTTGCCGCGGCAGCTCTCCTGGCGCACCCTAAGGTTGGCGCCGAGATCTCCTTGGTTTGCGACGCGTCAGACCACACCGTCGGAGCCGCTCTGCAGCAGCTGGTTGGCGACGTTTGGGAGCCACTTGGTTTCTTCTCGAAGAAGCTAAGTGGCGCCGAAACCAAGTACAGCGCCTACGATCGGGAACTTCTGGCCATCTACAAGGCGGTCAAGTACTTCCGGCATATGGTTGAAGGACGCCACTTCTTCGTCCTCACTGACCACAAACCGTTGACCTTCGCCTTCAGCCAGAAGTCCGATCAGTGTTCGCCACGTCGTTACCGCCACCTGGACTTCATCGGGCAGTTCACCACCGACATTCGCCACATCTCCGGGAAGAACAACGTCGTCGCAGATGCCCTCTCCAGGGTTGACGCGATCGCAACGCCACTCGACTTCGAGGCCCTGGCAGCATCCCAGCAGGATGACCCAGAGCTCCAGGAGTTTCGCCAGAGGCACGACTCTGGCTTACTCCTGCGCCAGGTCACTATCCCGGGATCCAACGCTGCCGTTTTCTGCGATGTCTCCACCACAAAGGCGCGGCCCTTCCTGACGGCCGCATTCCGCAGACCAGCCTTCAATGCCATCCATGGGCAATCCCATCCTGGCGCCAAGGTTACCACCAACATGGTGAGAGAACGGTACGTCTGGCCCTCCATCTCCAAGGATTGTCGAGCTTGGTCCCGAGTCTGCATCCAGTGCCAGCGATCAAAGGTCTCGCGCCATGTCTCGTCTCCGATCGGCAATTTTACACCGCCGTCGAGACGCTTCGAACATGTGCACATCGACCTGATCGTCATGCCACCTTCCGAAGGATATCAGTATTGCCTCACCTGCGTCGATCGATTTTCTCGATGGCCAGAAGCAATACCGCTCCAGGACCAGACGGCGGAAACCGTCGCCCGAGCGTTTTACACCAACTGGGTCGCCAGGTTCGGTGTCCCGCTCCGAGTGACGACGGACCAAGGACGCCAGTTCGAGTCCCACCTGTTCCGCTGCTTGAACAAGCTGCTGGGGACGGACCACCTTCGGACCACGGCTTACCACCCGGCGGCCAACGGAATGGTCGAGCGCCTCCACCGTCCGCTGAAAGCCTCCATCAAGTGCTTGGAGTCAAACACGTGGACCCATACGCTCCCGACGGCACTCCTGGGGATCCGCGCCGCGTGGAAGGAAGATCTTCGATCCACCGCTGCGGAGTTGGTATATGGAGAACCCCTTCGTCTACCTGGTGAGTTCCTGGTTTCAACATCCACCAGGGATCTAGACAATTCCGCTGACTTCATTCGAGAGCTTCGCCAGCACTTCGAGGCGCTCCGACCAGTCAACGGCACCAGGCACGGTGAGCGAAAGATCTTCATGTTCAGAGATCTCGCCACCGCGTCGCACGTCTTTGTTCGGCACGACGCCGTCCGGCGTCCACTACAGCACCCATACGATGGGCCGTTCGAGGTGGTTTCTCGGACCGAGAAACATTTCACCCTCCGGATCCACGGCGCCAACGTCCCTGTGTCAATAGATAGGCTAAAACCAGCCTACATCGTCTCCGAGGACATACCACCGGCAGGTGCTGGAAATCCAGACGAAGACGATGACGACGAAGGAATCCTGCTCTTTGTGCCAGACGGAAACCCACCTCCGCCCCAGCAACCTGCTCCGGTGGCACCAGCAGCTCCACAGGCGCCAGCTCCTTACGTGACTCGCTCCGGTCGTCAAGTCCGTTTCCCGGACCGTTTCCAGGCGGGCTTGTAAATTTCGCGAGGAATTAATTCATTTTTGACGATTTTATTCAGTAATCGCAAGATGAAATAATCCGCGAGTTCTAGTTTTAGTTTTATTTGCTAATATTTGTATCGTTAAACACTAGCAGGGGGGTACTGTGGGGATTTTCCCCGTAATTAATTTTGATTTCATTGTTAAAATTCAGATTGTTTTCAAATCTGGGTTTTTCCCTTCAAACAGACGGACAGTTTCGGTCGATGGAATTTTGATGGCCCATTTTTATGACAGAGAGGTATCAAATTCCGCTGGGTCGAGGCCAGAGAGGTATCAAATTCCGCTGGGTCGAGGCAGTCGGTTTTTGGAGTTTCTAACGGAGACACGCACTTTGGGGTGTTCCCTCGATTGTCTCCTCGAGTGTTTTTATTAAATAAAGTTTTTAATTCGGTGCCTGTCGAACATTTATTTATCGTCACCTTGTCCCAACACTATATACTATATACTATATACTATATACTATATACTATATACTATATACTATATACTATATACTATATACTATATACTATATACTATATACTATATACTGTATACTATATACTTTATACTATATACTATATACTATATACTATATGCTATATACTATGAACTATATACTTTATACTATATACTATACCGGGTGTCCCAACGAAAACTTCCCACCCGGATTTACTGGGAAATGACAAATTATCTTCGGAAACGCTAAAACAGGTCGATTTTAATTTCTAGGGGGAAACATGTCAGTAATGGATTCAGTCGAGCAACTTCATCCCCTGGACGGGAGCGGCTACCCCCTTGCGAATCATCATAGGGAACGTGGGTCGAGTGATACATCATCTGAAAGCTCTCTTTATTCTATATCCAAACGTGTATGATTTTTTCAAAATCGAATGAATGGTAATCGAAATTAGTGTCGTTGACAGGTTCAATGTAATTAGTCAATATCTTACCTGTTCTCATTCAAATTCAATTTAACTATTTTAAGACTCAATGAGTGGACAGATAGACAATGGCAACATCTCATCCGGTCAGGGAACCCAGTCACCCCACGAAAAACGGAAACAAATTAGTCAAAACAAAGTAAATAGCCAGGCTGGGACTATTAATTGCGAAGATCTTCCAACCAAGTATCAGGTTGATGTCGTTATTCGCGAATACAACAATACAAGCGGAAGATACTCACCCCAATTGTGAGCGAAACGTCCAAAGGAACCTCCTCCACAGAGGTGAACCGATCACGACACTGAAGCCCAGAAACCATATTTCTTAGTTTTTGTTCTGTTGACTTTTCCATAGACAAAAAATACCTGTTTTTTCATGGTTCGCCTGCGTGTATGTTCTCAGAATGAATTCACAGTTCGCATGATTCTCATGGAAATATCATTTGATTCGTATTCTGTGAGTTGAGTTTCTTCCTGAAAATGGTTTACGCATTAGAAGAACGAATTCAGTTAGTGAAACTTTACTACAAGAATGATGATTGTCTAAGAGCTGCAGCTAGAATTTTCAATTCAAGGCAAGCTGGGTCTGTGGGAAACCAAAAACATCATCCTGAACGTCGGATAAGGAACGAGGCTGTTGAGGTAGCGGTTTCGTTTCAAAGTTTGGCTGAAGCTTTAGGTGTAGCGCGATCGAGTATTCAGAGAATTCTCAAGTCACATCAATTCCATCCATACAAAATCAATCTAGTACATGAACTGAACGAAGACGATTCCGACAGACGTCAACAGTTTCGTGAGGAAATGTCTGAGCGTCTGAGAACAAATCCCAATTTGCTCTTCAATATTCGTTTTTCAGACGAGAATACATTTTTTGTTAATGGAAACGTAAATCGTCACAATTGCCGCTACTGGAGCGATACCAATCCCAGGTTAATACGTGAGGTCCACACACAAACTCCGCAGAAGTTGAATGTTTGGTGGGGTATTTTTGGCAAAAATATTATTGGACCACTTTTTATAGATGATAATTTGAATGGACAAATGTATTTACATCTTCTTGAGAATGCCGTCGATCTCATGATAACGGATATTATCGAAAACGATGGAGATAATTCGGCAGACAACCTCCATTTTCAACAAGATGGAGCTTCACCACACTATGCAGTAGCGGTTAGAAACTTTCTGGATGAACGATATACCAATCATTGGATAGGGCGACGAGGACCAATTGACTGGCCAGCTAGATCACCGGACCTCAACCCGTTGGATTTTTTTTATGGGGGCATCTCAAAAGCAAAGTTTTTGCCACTCCGCCAGAGTCACTAGATGATCTAAGTGGTCGGATTGTAAACGAGTGCGGCAGCTTAACTCCAGAAGTATTAGAAAACGTTCGTAATATCAATCAATAGCAATCAATAAATTGAATTTCGATGAGAACAGATACGATCTTGACAGTGGCGTAGCTAGGTAACCAAGGGCCATGGGGCAAATTAAAAAATGGGGCCCCACTGCTATGTAAACTGATTAGGTTTTATCAAATAAAAATATGAAATATACAAATACTTTAAAAATGCTAAGCTACTTAAGCTCTTTTTTGTGAACTGCAGGGCAGGTAATAAAAATATTAAACAGTAACAACATAAATTACAATTAATACTTGGTATAGGTTTGGCTAATAAAACGTAATAGAGAAGATTCAAGGGTTTATTATATAAAGGTCAAGCCTACCAACTGACTAAATAACAATTATATTTACAATCTTTTCCTAGCTTTAGTTTTCGCAAAAGTATCAATGACTTCGTTTAAATCCAGGCTTGATGCGGTTTTGTTTTCAATTGCTATCAGCGATAAATGTCGGAGTCGAGTTTGGCCCATATTATTTCTTAAATAATTTTTTATTATTTTTGATTTGCTAAATGACCTTTCAGCTGCTGCAGAAGTGACAGGAATTGTAAAGAATAATAACATTGCTGTAAATACTTCCGTTAGGTCGCATTCTAGCACTCCATATTTGCTCATTATTTCCTTACATAATTGGTGAACAGTCCATGCTTGAGTTAGTTGAGGTAAAACTAGATGGTAAATATCAATAAATTGAAGTGAAAAACTAGTGCCTATTATATCCGAATATTTTCTTTGGAATTCGTCACACTTTTGTAATAAAGTTGCTTCATCAACATGTAATAAAAATGTTGGCGTTAGAAAATCGAATATATGACAGACTGCACTCATACCAATAAAAAGTGTATCTAATTGAGATATTACTGTGTCTAGTACATTATTGAAAATCTCAATTTTAAATATTTTTTCTTGGTTTGGAAATCGGTGATCAGCAGCTAATTCATCAAAATGTTTTTTAACTTTTTTCTTGAAAATGGGTATCAATACCATATTTTCTTGCAGTTTCACTGGCTTTGCACTTTGCTTTGGTCTCTGCTAAAACTTTACTCGCCTCGCCCAAATTGATGTCGCATTTTTGTAAAGTTTTGGATGCATAATTGATGTCGTTCAATACACTGTGCATGAATTCGCAAAGCAACAGCAACACGAACTCGAAATTTAGCATTTTTGTTTTAATACTCTCTGCTTCACTACGCTCATCTTTATTAGGACTCTTTAGAACTATTTCTGATAATGCTTTAATAATATCAAAATAACGAAGTTTTATTGCAGATATCGTATTGACCCTACTGGACCATCTAGTCGGATTTAGTTTTTTTAGAGTGGTGTCCGATTCACCAGTGAATTTTGATAGTAGATCCCAACGTTCGATGCTGTTTCCGAAAAAGTTATACAAATCTTGCAACGTTGCGAAAAAAATCTGTATTTCCACACAACTACTAACGGCATCATTTATCACCAAATTTAAATTATGAGTGGCACAATGTACGTACTCTGCGTTAGGCTGGATATCCTTAATATGTTTTTGTACACCATTATACACACCACTCATCACACTGGCTCCATCATAGCCTTGCCCCACACATTTTTTTAAATCAATATTTTTGTCGATAAATAATGTTGTCACTTGGTTGACTAAATCTACTGCGCCATGTTTGATGGCTGCATGAAAGCCTAGAAACACTTCTTTTACTTCTATATCAATTGGCTGTCCATTTTCCGATCTGGTTATTACTGCATACCTCAAAACAATGCTTAGCTGATCTAACTTCGATATGTCCTGTGTCGTATCCATTATGATGGCAAAAAACGGTGACGCTCTAATTTGTTCTAGTAGATGGGTTTCGAGTTTGGTCCCCAATCTTTCAATCATTTCATTTTGAATTGTTGCATTCAGATATCTTGTAGATCCTGAAAACATAAAAAAACACTATTTCAAAAATGTCCTGATATTAAACAGTTAATAATTATAAACAGAATAAAACGATAAAAAAAACTCAGAAATAATTATTATTACCTTTGGGCATATCCAAAACCTGCCGCAAAATGTGATCATATCGGGCGACAAGCTCTACAAAGGACAGAAAATTTCCGTGGTATCCTTCCTGACTTAAATCTTCTTGATGTCCTCTCAAAGCCAAAGAACTCTTCGCTAGGGTAAGTATGATATCGAATAACCTTTGAAGAACCATTTTCCAAAATGATGCTTCTTTGCGAATTTCATTTTCAAGTTCCTTGTCGATAGTATTAGTATCGTTTTTTTCCAAAATTCATACACAGCACATGCTTCCGAATGGCCACTTGAACAACTGTGTTGTTTAATTCTTTCTGATAAATGCTTCCAATCTCGAATTCCCGTACACCAAACATTATTCCTTTGTGAAGCAAATAACCAGCAGGGTTGACAATAGGCAGCGTCTAGTATTTTTGAATAACACAACCAAAAACGATTAACTGGCCCATATTTAGAACACGAAACGTAGTACGATTTTGAAAAACACCTATTGTTCTGGTTGATGTCTGTTGGAAAAGGTCCTGAAGGCTGTAAAGGTCCCATATCAAGAATTTGACGTTTTTCGTTATCACTTAATATTTTGTTCGTGAAGTTTCCCAAGTCATAAGAAGATTTGTCGTACACATTTTCGAAAAATGTAGAGGTCTGTGGTTCCTCCAAACCCTCCGCTCTTATGTGTGTCATGCAAACATCATCCACGTTCACATGATCGGCGGCGGAGGTATCTCCAACTGCAATAATTGTCGGATCTTCTTCAGTAGGCTTCTCAACCAACACTGGAGTTATCACATTATTTGAGTCACTATCAATAGAAATATTTTGGCCAGATGTACTTGCAGAAGGCTGACTAAAAAACTTGTCAATTTTGGGCAATTTTTGTTTACTATCTTCTCTTTCTTGGCGTTGTTTGCGTTTAAATGCACCACTGGGTTTCTTCTTTTTATCCATAGTTTTAGTTTTCTAATTTATTTAAACAATACAATATAAGATTGTGCTCGAGTAGGTAGGTACTCACTGTTCACTGACGACGTTAAAAGCAAAATAAAAGGAAAGAGAAACACACTGATACGCTACAAGTGTCATTGGGGAATCCCCGGAAAATAAATTATCACCGTTAGGCTACGGCCACACGAGCGTTTTTATCATGTTTCGTTTTTCTCCCGCACCCTCAAAATCCAGACAGCCGGCCACACGTGCGTTTTTTTTACGCGAGCTCAGGCAAGGCCGAAAGTATTGCAAGCGAGAACTAGACCGTTTTATACGTACGGTTCATAAATATCTGAATTAATTGCAATCTTTTTAGATACAGAATGTATTTTGAATTTTTATTAATCATGAAAATAAAGGATATTTTCTAAAAGCCTTTTTTAAAAACTTATTTAGTTTCCTATAAATACAATATTTAACCACCTTATATTTTGGAATGTATATCAATTTTCAGAGGCTTTTATAAGATCCTGAATAATAATTAAATCCTGTAAAATCAAGAGAAATGGAAACAAAATTTCAAATATGCAGTAGAATTGCTAGAATAAGAACGAATACATTTGATGAATGGACAGTATGCGCATATTCAAATAATACATGCAACATGTACTTTTTTTTAAACCTGCAAATATACAGTGAACGAGAGAGATATTTTGCACTTACCTTTATATGAAAATGAAGGGTAATTCTTTTTGTTGTTTTAGTATTAAAAAATCGATTTCTGTTTTGTATACAATATACCTTTTTTTAGCATAACTTTCGAATTTCTCTCAACTGAGATATCATGATTAAAGTAGGGTTGCAACCTGTCATATTTATTTTGAAAATGGGAGAAATTTCCAAAAGTTCAGTTCGATCGAGATTTCTGGTAAGGATTCGAGGGCCCCCTGAGCTTGAGGGCCCCGGGGCACTGCCCCGCGTAGCCCCTAGGTAGCTACGCCACTGGATCTTGATTATTTGAATTAAACCTATTACCACACTAATCTCAAGTACCAGTCATTCGATTCTGAAAAAATAATAAACGTATGGATAGAGAATGGAGAGAGCTTTCGGATGATGTATCACTCGACCCGAGTTCCCTATGATGATTCGCAATGAGGTGGCCGCCCCTGTCAGGGGGGATGAAGTTGCGTGACTAAATTCATCACTGACATGTGTCCCCCTAGAAATCAAAATCGACGTGTTTCAGCGTTTCCGAAAATAATTTGTCATTTCCCAGTAAATTCGTGTGGAAAGTTCTCCTTGGGACACCCTGTATAATATATACTATATACTATATACTATGTACTATATACTATATACTATATACTATATACTATATACTATATACTATATACTATATACTATATACTATATACTATATACTATATACTATATACTATATACTATATACTAAACAAAGTAACTCACGGTCGACGGTACGTTGGACGTTTATGGAGAACGCAATGCAGGATTTTTCTGGAAATTTCGCATCTCACATTTTATCACCTGTTCTATCGATCTAAAATATTTTCGAAATTGCGACGTTGCCGTTTCTATCAAAAAGTCCTAGCAACTTCATTTTTTTTAAATGGAACACCCCGTATATCAACAAATTTTCAGAATCGCCCTTTTTATCACAATACTCTTTCGTTAATGAATCCCTATACCTATCACTATCGGTTTTCAAGATAAAAGATAATTTTTGTTAAATATGATCCAAAACATATCCCTAATTGAATTGAATTGAATTGAATAAAGGGTTGATATTTCAGTGGTGGTTTGGACAGGCTTGATGTATTCAATTCACACTGAGAAGTCGCCTCCATATTATACAGGGCGTGCTGAAATTATTATTATATCCGTTGTTCATACAAGTGGTCAAAAGTTCATTTTTTCAAATGGTACCCACTGTTTCTCACTCAATGAATTGAAAGACGAATAAAAATGCTACAAGATGACATAGCATGTCTCTCTACCTGAATCATCAAGTTCTCTTAATGAAGCTGCTTCTTGTGAAAAATATAATTTTATGAAAAAGTTTATTTCAGAAAGCCATGGAAATATCAAACTCATGACAGTTCGGTGACATTAATGAGTAATTCAGTAATTGTTATTGACAGTGTTTCAAAAAATCTCCCAGAATGAACGGGAATATCGATTATTCAAACGAAGTTCTTATGAAGTTATTTATTATACACTGACAATGTGATCAAATCATTGCCAGAACTTGCAGAAAATTCAACCAAATGTATCCTGAATTGACACCAATGAGCAGGAGTAAGTTTGTGAGATTACAAAATAATTTCATCAACTATGACTCAAAGTTAAAAGCGCCTCCAACATTACCAAAACCTGTTATTTCGAATGAAGACAATATTGTTGACGTTTTGACATATTTTCATGCATATCCAAAAGCATCCATTCTCAGTACAGAAAAAGATTTGGGTATATCACATGCTTCAGTACAAAGAATTTTGGGAAATCACAAAATGCATCCGTATAAATTCAGTGAAGTTCAAGCTCTCAATGCAGAAGACTTCGAGTGGAGAGTGCATTCTTTGCTGAGCCCTTTTAATGCATACCTAGGAGGATCCGGAATTTTTGTCGAAAATAATTTGGAGCGACGAATGAAAATTCACGAGGGATGGGATTTTCTATTGAAGGAATAAGCATTTTTGGAATGATCATAATCCTCATATACCGAAAAAAAAGGAAAATTTGAACCAAATGTTTTATGTATTTTGAAAAATAATAAAATCAGCTTTCTCATTTACGATGGCACACTGAATGCTGAGAGATATATTCGAATATTGAGGACGACTTTGACAGATTTCCTCGAAAATTTGCCTTTAGAAGAATATAGGAATTCATGGTTCCAACTGGACGGGGCGCCAGCTCATTCAATTCAGGAAATTCCCAGGAAACTTTACGAAATGTTCGAGGATCGTTGGTTTAGCCGTTTAGGTCCGAGCGACTAGCCACCGAGATCACCTGATCTCACGCCGCTTGACTTTTTTTATGAGGTGTTTCAAAAGAAAGGGTGTACAGTTCTCCATTACTTACCAAAGAAGAACTGCGACAGCGAACAGTGCGGTGTATTGAAGATTTGAATCCTCATGAAATTCAAAAGGCAACCACGAGTCGCGTACAGAAGCATATTTTGAAATGTTCAGAATGTAATGGACAACATTTCGAGCATTTATTGTGAAAATGTGATATTTTGTTTAGACTTTTGTTACTTTCGTTCCTCCTAATTCTGTTAGTTTCTGTACCGTCACAGTGAATTCAGCTTTTTACCTAGATATGCTTTATAAGCTGATTTTTGATAGAGGTGTTGGAAACTCTGAGCCATAGTTGATGAAATTTTGTAATCTTACAAACTACCTCTTATTCATCGGTGTCAATTCAGGATACATTTTGTTGAATATTCTGCAAGTTCTGAAAATGATTTGATCACATTGTCCGTGTATATTGAATAACTTCATGAAAAACTTCGTTTGAATAATCGATATTCGCGTTCATTCTGAGAGATTTTTTAAACACTGTCAATAACAATTACTGAATTACTCATTGATGTCATCGAACTGTCATGAGTTTGATATTTCCATGGCTATCTAAAATTACCTTTTTCATAAAATTATATTTTTCACAAAAAGCGGGTTCATAAGGAAAACTTGATGATCTAGGTATAGGGATATGCTATGTCATCTTGTAGCATTTTTATTCGTCTTTCTATTTATTGAGTCAACACCGTGGGTACCATTTGAAAGAATCAACTTTTGACCATTTGTATGAACAACGGATATAATAATAATTTCAGCACGCCGTGTATGATATGGAGGCGACTTCTCGGTGTGAATTGGATACATCAAGCCTGTCCAAACCACCACTAAAATACCAACTCTTTATGATTCGAGAGCCCTGATTTACATTAGTTCAATTTGGGATATGTTTTGGATCATATTCAACACAAATTATTTTTTATCTTGAAAACCGATAGAGATAGGTATGGGGATTTATCAACAAAAGGGTATTTTAATAAAAATTTGTCAATAAACGGGGTTTTCCATTCAAAAAAATTAAGTTGCTAGGACTCTTCGAAAGAAACAGCAACGTCGCAATTTCGAAAATATTTTAGATCACTAGAACAGGTGATAAAATGTAAGTTGCGAAAATTTCAGAAAAATCCTGCGTTGCGTTCTCCATAAACGTCTAACGTACCATCGACCGTGAGTTACCCTGTATACTATATACTTTATACTATTCACTGTATACTATACGCTCTCTACTGAATTGAATTGTAGTTCCACTGTTCAATATATCATATTATTTCTCATATTATTCCAAAAGATATGTACTTGATTTCAAATCTGGACTTTATTCGTATTTTCCATGTTCCATGTTCGATTTGGATTTTCCATTTCATTCTATGAGGTTCATTTTTATGCTGAACGGTTTTCGAAATCGAGCTCATCCGAAACATATCCTGAGGCATTAGAGCCATGATAACTTTATTACAGATTCTCAATGTTGCACTTTATTGAATTTTGCCATCAGTGCGGATAACATTCCATCCTATCCGATTGAATAGTAAATATTTTGTTCCTTCGGGAATTGTTTGATCGGGAAAGAATAAGTGAAGTTCCCGGAAATTTGTTCGTCTTAGTAAACAATCCTTCTGTTGCTCATTGAGTATTACGTGCTGTGTAATAAAAGTTTATATAAACAGGTTCCTTGGATGGTGACATTAATATCACTTTCTCACAGACCGGAGTGTCGTTTTCTCATAATAAGGAAGAGTCTGTGATTCATAGTTTACAATCCAAGATCTTTTCTTTTGCGCATCATTTCTGGTTACATGACAAATCTTAATTTCCTCACTCATCCGATACGCAATTGATATAATTTTTGTATGCAATGGGTTGAATGCCCTAGAAATATTGAGCCTCTCCACCATTTTGAAATCGATAAAAACGCAAATTTGTAACAGCGCTCTCTCATGGGATTGATATGTGAGGTTCATTGCGAGATACGCTCGAGAATGTACGATGCGTAAATTTGACCTGTCCTGAAGTACTGTTCACATGTATAGAATTCAATCCCCAAACATACGCTGAAGGTCTCAGATTCTATTCAGAAGAGAGCTATTCGCCTAGTCGGGGATATCACACTAACGAGTTCATCGAAAACTCTAGAACATCGTAGAAATGTGGGCGATATCTCATTCTCTATTGGATATTTCTACGGTCGATGCTCAATAGAAATCTCTAGCAAGCCATCACGAGCGATCTCGAGTATACAAATTAGACAGGCTCTGGCAGGTCATTACTTATCGTCAGGCTCGAGACCTGTCGAACTTGTCTCTACCAAGCATCATTCATCAATGGAACGGTTATACAATTATTTGCATAGTGAAGTCTTTCCTAATTCTCAAGATCACCAAACTTCCGAGAAAAATCAGAAACCTCCCTGCTGCCCCAATATTCTACCATCATAGGATTTCCTGCCGTGTTATGCATATAAGTTGATTCCCTGCATATTCTTCAATCGTGAAAATCGATGGCATATTCTGAGCGAATATGGCGAGTTATCAGGCGTGTGAAAGATTATAAATAAACATGTGTTCCAATCAGCTGCGGTGTTTTCAATGTAAACGCTTTCGGGAAGCGGTGGAACGAACCAATCAGTCGGATATAGAAGCGACGAGCAGAGACCGATTCAGGGGATGAAGTGAACTGCCGACAAGATTAGGGGTGTGAAGGAGATATCTATCGACTATGCTCCAGTGCTTTTGCATTGAATGCTCTTATAAAAAAATGCTCACGAATTTCTTTTCCAATCCCTTTTTTCAATGAGAATAGAATATGATGCTCCAGAAGTATGAGTGGTTGTTCAGAGAGATTTGTTCTTCTATCACTCATCCAAGAGAGATTATCAGGAGATGTTCTCACTCATCTCATTAGAAGTGAAGTATGATCGTATATTTGATCAAAAAAATGAAACATTCAAGGTGATATCAGAGGTGAGGTTCACATGGTTCAAAAAGTTGATGAAAATATATGGAATCATTCATGATTCTACGTATATATAATAATGAACGTTGAACGAGTCATGAAGACTTCGAGGAATCGGTTGTATCAGCAAGAGGAAAATATCTATGGTTTGATAGCCTACCCGAACAAACCAGTAAACATGATGAGCGGACAATCGGAATGAGGCTCATCGACGTCACCCCCACAACAAAACTGAAAGCTTCCAAAGAACTGAAACTGTTTTTGAAATCACTAGTCGAAGTTGGTGACAATATAAAGGTGTTTCGGGGAAATGTTCTATGGCTCGTTTTTCTACATAGTTTCCCGAGATAACCCACAGTAATGTGGAAAGTCCAAAAGCCTATTCAAGGGGGCCGTAGCCTAATAGTCGAAGTGTTTGAACTATGATCGAGCTGCCGGAACAGTAGTGAGTTCGATGCTGGCCGCGGCTGTTGATTTTTCATTAATAATTAAGTAGGTTCAGCGATTTCAATCCTGACTTCGATCTGGCAGTCTCGGTCACGGTCCTCCAGGAGTGATTGGCGGAGTACACTATAAAAACTCCTCCCGCTCAAGCTCCGGCTTATGGGACGTTGGATTCCGACGTGAAAGAAGCGATTCGAAGAAAAAATCGATCACTGTGGCAGCAGCCACAGATTCGCTTAAATTATTATGCACGCGCCCGACAGCCATAGGTCTTTCAAAATTGAAAAAAATATATCAAAAATCTGCTTGTTCCAGCGTTCTCCAAATGTTTCATTTCGATTCTTACAAATCAGGGTTGGAAGTTTTCATTGGCCCATCCTGTATAATGAGATTTATCAATCTTGATTCTTGATGGAAAGACCTCAAGAAAGTTTGAAGCTAATTCTGGAGTCCCCCAAGGTTCCAATTTAGGACCCTTGCTTTTTGTAGTGTTATGTTGCAAAAAGACATGAGATCTGTAAGTGGATCTATAGGAACGAACAATGTTTTGATATCAGAAAATGCAGTGCTATTTTGATAACAAAGCTGAGTGATCCGACTATATTTGAATATATGATGGAAGGAGAGAGGTGTTACAGAGCGTAAGGGAGATGGAAGATGAAGAAAGATCTGGGTATAACATATGTTCATACGCTACCATTTTCGAAACATGTGAGAAATATTGTTAAACCAGCGATTCGTATGTTGGGCTTCGTGATAAAACCAACGTCGAACTTTACCAACATAAAAGCGATAAAGGATATATATCAAACTCGTAGTCAGATCGAAACCTGAATTTGGATCGGAAATTTGGTTAGGTTTTGCCGTAGAAAATCTTTAGAAAGAATTCCTGAGGAAATTACATTACAATGATTATCGTATTTACCCCGACTACAATATAGTTAGAACCTCCCAAGTGCGATATGTATTCAAAATTTTATCTATGGATAATAGGAGAATCCTCAATATACCGATGTTTCTATACGGAATACTGATTCACAAAATCAACTCTCCTGAATCTCTTTCTCAGATCAGTTGTACTGCAATGTACTCGCAAGGAAAACACGGAATTCTCTTATAATCATGTTACGACTTGCCAATACATTCGATCCAATGATAGGTGTAGAATGAACAGTGTCAATGGATGAGTCCAAAAATATTACACAGAATTTCGATAACTTGACTTGAAATCCAGACGTGTCGAATTGTGAGTCATATTATTATTATTAGTTGTTCCCTAATATTGAGTGAACTTCATACGTGTAATTGCAAAGTTAATGAATAAATAAATAAATGAATGAATAAATAAATGAATAGATAAACATGCGTATACAGTCTGTCCAAGATGAGGTTGCACAGCATGGGGATCTCGGAAACGGTAGGAGATATGAGGACGGTTGAATTAGGAAAAAGTTGGGCATTCGGAAGCTCATGCCAACAGCCTTCGGAAATTTCCAAAATTGTTTCAAGTTCTCCAGTTATATCGTAAAAAGTGAATTTTTGGAATATCTATTTCATATTTTTCCTCCGTTATTATTGGAGATACAGAAAAACTGAAGATACTTTTTCATATCAAATTTTGATGACGTTCAACGTGATGATACCGACTTTTCTCTGCGACGTTTTGTATTCGTAGAACCATCATCAACTTTTGTTCTTTTGAATACGGTCCTGATAATTCTTTCACCAATTTCAGGAGTTTTTTCCATCCCAAATCCAACCATGTATCATACAAGGTGATTCGAATGTGTTTCGAACGAATAGGTTTTTTAAATGAACCATGTTCTTTCAAATTTGCCATTAACCTTCTAAACATTGTTTTTTCAGGTTGTCTTCTTTCTGGGTACCTATTGTGATACAAACGTTCCGCTTCAACATAATTTCGTTGGTACCAAATGTAGCATGTCAGCATATCGTATTTTTCCTCATTTGTAGAGTACATAGCAGTACATAGCAGTACATAGCATAATATCGTCCTATTCTCCATCGATTGATTTAAAGAAACGAATAATTTTATGATTGCAATGGGAAAAACTACTTCAACAACGAATATTCAATCTCTGCAGGATAGTGAGGGATGAAGAAATTTTATTCCAGTGAAAAACATGGAGAAAGAATTGTATTTGTATCAATTGGAACTAGTTGATAAGGTTTTAGTGTGTTGACCAATTTTCCTTCAAAATATGTGGAATTGATGGAATTTTTCCTCTGAAAATTCAAGAAAAACATTGATGATGACTAAGAATATATGACTCATGGTTGGATTCGGAATAAAAAAAAACATCCAGAATCTGTGAAAGAATTAGCAGAACCGTATTTAGAAAACAAAAGTTGATGATGGTTCTACGAATACGAAACGTCGCATAGAAAAATCGGTATCACCACGTTGAACGTCATTGAAAGTTGCTATGAAAAAGTATTCACAGTTTTTCTGTATCTCTGATAATAACGGAAAAAAACAATAAAATAGATGTTCCAAAAATTCACTCTTTTCGATATCACTGAAAAACTAAAAACGATTCAGAGAATTTCTGAAGGCTGTTGGTATGAGCTTCCGAATGCACAACTTTTTCCCCATTTAACTGACTTCGTATCTCCTACCTTTTCCGAGATCCCCATGCTGTGCAACCTGGAAGCGTGCGTTGATCAAATATCTCCACACTAGTACGTTATACTATCGACTTCCCTGTTGCTAAGAGGTACTTTCTGACTGAACCATAGACTTATTATCCTCAGGATAATGAGTCTATGGACTGAACAATGTTGAGATCGATGTTTTAATTCATATGGGGTTGCAGGAAGAGAAATACAAGAAGAGAAAAAAAGGAATGTTTCTTGAGTGTTCCTGTTGATCTTCAAATGGAAGATTAGATTGAGTTCTGTCAGTGATGAATAGGCTTATCAACAGATATGCATTCATCTCCTACTTGATTCCCAAATGAAGGTATCAATCTTTTTTTTCGAATTCCATACTTACATGGCATACTAACTGCATTCATCATATGCTTATGATGAATGTATCTAGAAGACAGGAAGAGTATAAACGGCGTCGCAGCTATTAATTCAGTAATTAGGATGCAATTACAAAGCGCCTTCTCATGTCGTCTATGTTTGTCGCATCCGCATCACGAAATATGACCCGCCATATTACTCATTAGGTCGCCGCGGAGAACGACAATATTAAATTGTTTCAGAGATGGAATCTCCATAACAACGAGTTCGAAAGCAGTATCATATTAGTTGGATGCATCAAGAGGTGCTTGTCTCGGTTTCTCTGTCGTATTGATCCTCATGACAACCATGATAGCAAAGCATATCTTGGTCAGGAATGTTACTGTTTGGATTTTCCTCTCGTCTTTGTAACTCACCAGAAATTGATGTGAGAAAATAATGAGCTTCCTCTCTGCTGATTTTTCAATGGGTGAATCTGTTTCATATCATTTGGGTGAACTAAACATGTAATCGTTACCTCAGTCAGAATACAATCAATATATCTATTATGGCTGGTATGGATCAGCAGCCTCTTCGTTGCTTCAGAGTTGCAGTAACAAGAGGGTTTTCAGATATATATTGAATGTATAATATTTATTGATGATATTCAACAGCAGACCATCAGAAAATTTCTGAAGCTGGATCATACTTGGTAGATATTGAAATCGAATTTACTTATCTTGTGTTATGAGATCCAAAGCAGTGACTTGGAAATCCATCAAGAATGACAAAGTCATTCGCTCTTGTCCATCAAAAGTTCCATCTGAATATCATTTTTGTGTGTTTGCAATTGTGATGAGGTTAGAATCATTATCCTGCTTTGAATGTCATCACCTTGTAAAGTCAGCGGTATTTATTCAACATTTCTGCAATGAGCTAAGATATCACTGCAATACTCATGTTCTCCGAACAGTTTATTCTAGATGATTTTCAGTAATTACTGTTTTGGATTATTCTCTCATCCTGAGTATTGCTTCAGAATCTTATTCCATTCCTTGGGAAAGTTGACTTGCATGTATCCCAACACTTTTCTGATTTGTCTCTGTTCCTGAGGACTGCATTGCGAACAGGATCCTTGTAGAACTAGGGGTGCTAAACCTAGAATAGACACAGAAGAATGAAATGAAGTTGGAGTATTTTTTTTCAATATTGGAATTTGATGTATACTACTTGATTGAAGTATATAACCACTGAACATGAGCATACCAAAAATATTTCCCAATGTAACTCTTGTGATAATATTGAATTTACATTGCATCAATGTCGTTTTGAAGTATCCATAATGATAATTTCAACAAAATGCTCTTATCACAATGCGATGATACCATCGATATTGATAATGAATAATCTATACAATCTTGATTCAACGTTCCCCACATATGTCTCAGATAGTTTTTGTAATTTATTCAATGATTTTGTTCAACCACCTGAAAAAGTAACTCACATTCAATCAATATTGTCCTTCGACTGCGGAAAAGATTGTATCAGCAAGTTTCACAATGTTTTCAATCGGATGTCGGGAGACTGGGGAACGGCCGCCATATTGTGATTGTTGTATTTTTGGTAATTTTGTTGATTTGTTCGAAGAGGTGAGTGAATAATTGTTTTTTTTTTGATCACACGATAGACAAATGTGGAAGTAGATTATTGTGGGAAATGAAGAGAAGGCTCGAGAAAAGGTGAGAGCCTAACCCAATATACCTACTCGAAATGAAGTTTTTTTTTATTAATTTCCGAATTTTTGATGAGGTTTTCAATATCATGAGATGGACATACTTTTCAAGTTATGTCTCAACTTCAACTTCGAAAATTTCATTCAGAGACGAAAAAATGACGAATAGATTTCAAGAGCATTGTCTTGAGGTGAAGATATGAGACTCTTTTTCTATAAACATGTACCTACCTATATCATACAGATAGTACAGATAATACAGATAGTACATGTTTCAAGTTTTATTTCTATCGATATCTATATTTCTCATGAATATTGGTTGTTATTTTTATTTTTCATTATTTCCTTCAACAGTTTTTGATTAAATGTCATTCTCGCAATTTCTCATTTGATACAGGATGATGCAGTTCCTGGTAGGCTTTCTTTCAATACCTTGTAAGATAACGTTGTTGTTATAGAAACGTCGTCAAAACATTGGATGTTGGGAGCAATGTTGAAAATGTATACTGGAAACATTGGAATGATATAACCTGTGGCACATTCATGTCATATTCAACACTGAATAATCCATGGTGATATCAATTAGAGGCATACAAAGAATTATTGCTACAAATCAGTAATAATGAGCATAAAGTATATATAACAGTTGTTAAAAATTGTAGCGATTGGATAGCTGAATGTGTGAGGTCAGTGCTTCACAACATCAAATTCATTACATCACATTGTTCTCGTGTATATAATCTACTAGAAGATCAACTCTCCTCCACATTTTCTCAACAAAAATTGATGGAACCTCGACATGACACAATCTGATCGACAGGCAAATCATCATCTGGATATGGATTGCATCCAAAGAATCGTCGGAGTATGGACGATTTCGATTTACCAAATCACAGAAGAACCCTTTTCGAAAAATACTTGTATATATTTATATATCTTGCAGTGTGGGATTGGACTTCCTCAAGAGCAAATCGGAAACCATTTCGCTGTGTCAACAAGTAGTGATTTCATCAACCTATAAAATAATACATAATACAATGAGAGCTATATATCACCACCATGTAGGCTAGCACTGCTTAACATTATTATGATTTGAGTCACGTGTAACGGATTTTTTGGTATCAAATGTTAACAATATGAGACGAGGTATAGTGAGTCTTGAATTTCATATTATCACATGCTGTTTGTAGGTCGATCAAGGAGATGGTATATTAATTTCCCAAGGTATTTGTGATCTCTCCTCATTTCTGAAAAATTGAAATTGAGATTCCACTGATTATATCATGACATTTGTGGTTAGGACAAGAATATGATGCGCAAATGTCATTACGCTTGGAAATCAACCTTCAGAAAATGTTGATTTGTGAGAAAAATTTGAGTCAGTGAACCTTGTCTCAAAATAAATTGGAAGACAGATATATTCAATGAATATCAAAATTTCTACTTATATATGTTTGTGGATGTTCTGAGAATGAATCTGTTCCCATTTTCAGCACAAGGAGATACATTTTTCTCTGTAGTATTTTCACCGATAGTTTTTGACACCAAACGATGACAAGTTGTCAGACAGATGGAATTTTTGGTTACAGGGTTCAAATCGATCTTCAATTTACCATTTTCATACCAGTGAACTTCAAGTTCTTCTAATATCCACTGAACAATGATCAATTTTATTGTTTCCGTTCAGAAAAACGTAAGCAGATTCCTGAATTTTTTCAATTGTCAGTCATTATTTCCTTTTCCTATGATCACAATCACTCCAATCGGTCACATGTTGTCCATCTTCCGTAAGGATATTTCCAGCTCATTCTGACTTGTTGGTATATCACTACCCATTTGGATTGAAATCTCAATTTTCATTTCGTATTTTGGCTAAGAATCCGCTATGAGTAACCATATACCTCTTCATCGTGCCTATTTCATTTCCGCATTGAATCATATATTGGTCACCACCGCAATTTGTGTATTTTTCAGAACACGAGTTTTCGTGGTAGATCGACGAGTTCAGAACGAAACGGGCAGTGAGAAAACGATCAGATTCAAAAAAGAATATATGTCCGCGACAGCTGAGACGAGTTCCTCAAGACATCATTGTCCGCAATCATCATCCCGTAAAGAAACCCTCGATATTGATCTCGTTTCTGATTGTCAAGATATCCGCCAGCCCTTCGATCTTCTACAAGTGGAAACCGCATTCATGGAGGATCCTTCTCCAAGATCAGGAGCATATCACCAAAGTAATTCGCTTGCGTGACCAATCGTTCCATTCCATTCATTTCATTCATTGATTTGCCGCCTGATTTTGGTTACTTGAATAATATCTCTCCGAAAGTTCTATGAAATCAATTTCATCTTCTATCCTCAACAAAACTGAGACTTTGAAGTCATAACACAATATGGTATACTGTAAATACAATTTTTCGATGATTGTTCTTCATTTTTTGGTTTTGTATAAGTCAGGATATCACAACCAAGCTGAGCGAAAATTTTGGTATACATCAATCATACCCATTTGTCTACCAATTTTTCCAAACACAAGGTGACAATGACAATTGTTGAATTTTTCTTTTAGGTATCTGAAGGTTTGATGAGTGACATTCTGGGGCAGATCATGAATCTGTTCCTGATATAAATATATTGAGATGATGATTATCATGATTTCTATTTTGATTTTACAGGAACAAGTGGAGATAATCCCAACGATCTAAGAAAATGACGTCATCACATCATGAAATGTGTAATGTGATGGATGTCAGCTGATATTTTTCAAATGAGCCACCTTGAGTTTTGCCTGCTTACTTTTCAGTCGACGGCCCACAGGATCGCAGGGGGCTTCTCCCAGGGCACACTTTAGTTGTCTCATGAGGTAGCGCTTGTCCTTCAGGGTATTGTCCAAGGCATCATCTGACACTGTGAGCTTTTCAGTCGTCGAAGCAGGTCGAGCTATCGCCATGGAGACGATCGACAAAATGACAAGAACTGCAAGTACCGAATCCTGAGAGAATATGAACATACAAATAGACATTTCATTCAGTAACTCTTGTAATCTTATCAAGTGGAACTTTAAATAACTCTCCAAATTCTGATTGATTTTCGCGTATCGAACATTATCAGATATTTATATGAGATTGAGGGTCTCCGTACACGATTTCCAAAACTCATATTTGTTCAACTGTTTTTTTTTTATACGAAAGCTGCGAATTCTCAAAGGAGACTATGTGAATTACAACAATAGTAAACCTTATATACAGTGTGTGGAGTGTAGGCTTGTGATATATTGTTTGAAAGGAATTTTCATTGTCTATTCAAAAATGTTATAGCTCCCAAATGTATTCAAACGATTGAAATAGAATGAAATAAAATCCTGTCGTTCTCGGAATTCGCTACAATCCAATAAAAAAAAAGACTATGAATGTCAATGCAGCAGATATTCCTAATGTTAACCGCGAATGTCTTGGTAACATTCTAATCTTGAATAACTGGCATGGTAAACACATGATTTTATCCTATTCTATATCTCAATTGTTGCAATCAACTTGAGCCTATACTTCCCATTTGAAGAACTGGATGTTGTTCCTGTTATGCCGAGATAGTTGACGGTAGGGATCACATTTTGACGTGGAAGAATGTCAGTTTATAATTTGAATCCGACGTGTTTAGAGATTTCTCATAAATATATACGGTAACAGAAATAATGAAATCATTCCTTCTGGCTTTTACACACTGTATAATATAATCAGTGCCTACTCTATTACTGAACCAGAACATTGCTATCGTTCAGTCACACTAGTACGAACAAAATCGAGGCAGTGGTAATAGCCCCCAATGAATTGATGTACAGGGTGTCCCAAATTCGAGGGGTAACATTGGGATCTCGGTAACCATATCAGATACAAAGTCGGTTAAAGTGGGCGATATTCATTTCAAACTCATATTGTAGGTATCAAAACATTTTTTTCATTTTTCAATCAATGCGTCATCCTATTCCGTCATTATCAGTCATTTTCATCATACACCGATTCTAAATCAGCGACAAATAGTTCTTTGTTGTAGTAGTCCGTCCTGATTTTTTTTAATTATATTTCATGATATAGAAATTCCGATGGAGAATATCATTCGGAAGATATCCATGGAAAATATCCATTAGATGTCCTTGAAAGATATTTATTGAATATGCATGGAAGATATCCATTCGACATATCTTGTGGACGTATAAATCGGTGGCATTCCGAAATATCATGGATGGATATCCATTGCACATCGAATTCAGAGCAAAATCAAACTTTTGATTCTTCCTTGTATGATACAAAGTACACCAGGAATATCAGAATAGTTTACATGTTCGCTCCTGTGTGAGCTATTCTCGAACATACTAGAATGCATTTATGAATTATTAGTGAATTCCTCAATCAAAAATTTGATGAAAATGTTTTGTACAGAAAACTAGTAGAATTATCAGAACTTTTAGATTGCAATACGATATTCATTGGAAATTTGTGGGGGAGTATCAAATCACATTACATATAGTATCGAGGAGAGCAAATTTCAAAGAATCAAACTATATATTTGACATAGAAATATTCAGTTTTGACAGATGAAAGATATATAATAGTTGCAGGTGACACAATCAATACTCGGTTGAATCGGAGCAAAAACTAGTGCCAAAGTCAATTTCAGTACATATCCATGAATGAACAAATTTTTCATTGAAGTAGTATTGTATCATTGTATTGAGCAAATAACTGGAAACTTACCCGATATGTCCGAATGTGCATCGTGAGACTAACGTAGAAGCACTAAGAAAATGTCGAGGTGGACCTGGTGAAAGTCAACTACGGAATGGGTCTCTCAGGGTCTTTGCTCATTATCGAAACAATCGGCTTGCGATCAAGTGTACGTCAAAGAGATTCATTATTTCAATCGCGGAATGAGGAGAAAGGAAAACCCGCATGAGTTGCGCTCATACATTCAAGAATCACATAGCTCAGTAAACACTTTGTCATGTTAGGCAGGGAAAAGTAGATTTTAAGGCGAGATACAGACTAGTTCTGAGAGCTAAGTACAACACGAAACACTAATTTTTGTTCCAACGAAGCATACAACGAAGGCTGTTCCATTAGTAGAAAAAAAGATTTCCAGAGCTATTTTTCAGGGGCCTGTAGATACATTCCCACTCACCATTTCATAAACTCAGCCACCATCACCAAGAAACAAATTATTGCTATAGCTAAAAAACTAAGAAATGCATCAACTTGTGGATCTGACAAAATCCCTAAAAATATTATGAAGAAACACATCAACATTCTTTCCCAACCACTACTTCTCATATTCAATCTTGTCCTTCGGAAAAATAATTTTTCTAAGACCTGAAAGCATTTCAGAGTTTGCTCTGTCTTCATATCAGGCAATAGCACTCAGGTTGATAACTATAGACCAATCACAATTATTTTTGTATTTTTCAAAAATACTCAAGATAATACTCTCAGATTTTATATATATAATCATGTTTTCTTCTCCCTATCTGATTCTCAACATGGCTTTGTCAAGGCAAAAAAACACTTCATCTAATATATGCATCTTCACACAATACATTTCTCTCTTGACAGAACGTTTCGAGTTGATGGGGTCTTTACTGACTTCAGTGAAGCGGTTGATCGTATATTTAATAAAGAACTTCTTGAGAAGATGTCGAGATATTGAGTTGCTTCTCAAATCATTATTGAATGAACGTCAACTCTACTATGTTGGATATGATGGAATCAAATCTTCCTGTTGCGCAGCATCATCAGGTGTTCCTCAAGGTTACAACTTTGTGCCTTTACTTCTCGTGATCTTCATAAATGATATCACCAAAAATATTGCTTTGCAAGAACTTTTATTGGCTGACGATATGAAAATTTTCAAGAAAATGAATGAAACTGATTGAATTTCATTGCAAGAATTTTTGAATACATTAAGCAACTGATGCTCTCGGAATGGACTTTACGAACAAATGTAGAGTTGACACTCACTCGTGGAACCGCTCCACTTATACATGATTATCAGCTGGACAGAAATACTTTGTTGCGCATTGCTGAATCGAAGGATTTGGGAGTCATTTGTGATCAAAAACTCACGTTCACCAATCACATTGAACATTACCAGTACTAGTACCATGCAAAACCAAGGTTTTCTCATACGTAACTGTGAAGACTTCAAGTCGTTCGATACTTTGAAAAGTACCTATTTACTCAACTTCAGTGAGGAGTGAAATGGAATATTGCAGTGTTGTCTGGAACCCTGGTCAAATGGAGTACCTATATTGATGCTATTGAATGTGTCCGAAAGTTATTTTCGAAATCGTTCACAAGGCACGTGAACAATTATACTGGAAGAGGTTGTGTAGCTAGGATCTACTTCTGAAAGAATTTGATTTCATTTCACTTTGAAGTCGTCAAGAAGTTCGTGATTTATATATATATATATAAAATCATCAATATTTAAATTGACACATGCGCTTCAATGTTCCACGCATTCCATCACACACACTATATAATATATTTCATATACTTGCTCAACACACATTACATCATATCAACTCGCCGATATCTGCAATGTCTAGGAGTGTGAATAATACCAATTCCAATGTTGAATTTTTTTTTTCACTTTTGCACGATTCAAAACAAAACTGAACTGGATTCCAAACTGAATTCATGTATCCTCTGTTCACCTCGTCTGTATTACTTGCGCCTGTGAATTAGCTCTTCTCAAGTCTGTTGGATTCAATTATATCAAATAAATAAATACATGAATATCTTCGTAGGGGAGGCCTCAGAAAACAAAATTCATGTAACTCATCATCTATTGTTTTATATTCTGCAACCGGAAGATTGCCGACACATTCTAGGATGCCATATTGATCTTCCTCTGGGCAACCATAATTAGTTACGTATATTCAAGAATGATTATTCATTCCATGTCAGATACTATTACGTATGGAATTCTTAACATTCATAAGTGAGAACATGATATGCATTCGACAACTTTTACTTTCATTTCGTTCACCTCCCATTCATAACTTTCATTACTGAGATGTTCTGCAAAATTGTTGATGAGTATGGAAAGTTTAATACTTCATACCTTCTAGAGACTTCCATCGTCTCATTCCATATCATCATCACATGAACTGAGCAAATTGTTGAGGTGCGACCGAATGTCTACATCTTGTTATTCTCATTCATCATCACTATTTTCAATGTATCAATATTCATTATATATTCATATTTATCAACAGGAATGTATTTATATCATATATTTTCTAATTCATTCCGAGTCTGTATACTCATTCCTGAATGTCATCGACATAATAAATATCAGTCTTCAATTTTATTGATATCCCAGTCCTTTCAGTTTTTCCTATACGTATTTCCGTATCTTTTCAGTTTATCCATTCATATTCTGGAGAGCGATTGGCAAATATAAATTTAACACCCGATATTATCCAATATTCCGCAAGCATCGTCCAAGCAAGAAAAGTAGTTGTTCTTTGTTCGTACGACCCAATATGGCGTCCAGGTATTAAATTTGAGCGAAAGCCATATACCCTTCATCATGTTCAGAATTCCTTGCCGGCCAGATACGACCTTTCCAGAGAAAGGTTCTTTCGCTCCCATCGAGTCCAACGAA